>OZ022563.1:34252720-34502720 GCA_963991005.1 Barypeithes pellucidus
AAATATCTTGTATATACAAACTAAAAAACACTCAAATGCAAAGGTAATTTACCATGACAGTTATAAATTCTATTGCTAATACTTTGCTTAATTAAATTATTTAATTAAGGTTATGGAATTGACTGGTTACCAATCATAATGGACATGATCAATGTCAGTGTCACTATCATACGAACCCATAAAACGAACTATTTTTGATGATGGAACTACATTTGGATGTAAAGCTAAATTACAACTATCTTGATCCTTTAACTCAAATAACACTTCAGAATAGCAACTTTGGCACCAAAGAAAAAAAAACTTGTTTTGGTATAAGTCTGGAAGCTTGTTGTTGTTGTTGTTGTTGTTGTTGTGTATTCATGATTTCTGAGGAAGAAAAAAATATATTATACATATGAGGTACGGTTATCAGACACATCTCGTTTAAAGAAATAAAAATAAAACAACAAACTTACTACTAACTAGATTGTACTAAAAGGCATTTCTTAATGGTGGTATCCTTTTTGAATGTATTGCTGTAGACGAGTTGCTTTTTCCTGGTGACACTTCACATGTGAACAAATACAGTCTTTTGACAGCCACAGTCCACTCAAATTAAGTTTCCCATAGCATAAATAACAATTGTTGTTTTTAACATTTTCGTATGGTTCCTTTGGTCTAGAAGTGGTTACTACTCTAGTACATGGCTTTCTTGTTGTTATAGTTGTGGTTGGCATTTTTGAAGAGCTGCTATATTTAAATCTGTCTATATCCGTAAAGACAGACTGCCACCTCTGTAAGGGGAGCAGATTAGATTACTCGTTATAAAAATAATTAATGAATATTTGTATTTCTATAGAAATAATGTATTAAATGATATCCAATAAAATGTATATTAGAAGAAAATTACGTGTTCTTTTTCAGTCGTTTACGCACCTCTAAAGGAAATTTACAAAGTAATATTACAAGTTTAACTAACGAGATTTACTTAATTGGCTGTAATTTAAACCAATGACAGATAGATTTAGAAGCACAAAGAAAAAGTGGAAAGAAAATATTTGCAACCCTTAATTCTTGTTTGGAAAGATGAGAACTGTTGCAAGAACAAAGAGATAAATATAAAGAATGACAACGTGTAGGAGAAATAATAAAAATTTGCAACCCTTAATTCTTATTTGGAAAGATGAGAACTGTTGCAAGAACAAAGAGATAAATATAAAGAATGACAACGTGTAGGAGAAATAATAAAAATTCAAAGCAAAACTATCTGAATAAACAATATTATAAATAATGTAATTGTAATAAATATGTTGGATCTTTAGGGATGAATATTTAGCTGAAAAATAAAACTCTAAAATAGAATAAACAATATTATAAATAATGTAATTGTAATAAATATGTTGGATGTTTAGGGATGAATATTTAGCTGAAAAATAAAACTATAAAATAGAATAATAACATTTGTTTTTATTTATATAAGTAAAGTCATAATATAAAAAATGGATACAGAGAGAGAGAGAGAGAAAGAGAGGGTGAAATATAAATTTTTTAAAACTGTATATACATACATAACCTATTCTAAAATTCAATATATTTCTTACATAAAAACATAATAAAAACATAAATACAAAAAGAAAAAAATTAGATAATACTTTGCTTAATTAAATTATTTAATTAAGGTTATGGAATTGACTGGTTACCAATCATAATGGACATGATCAATGTCAGTGTCACTATCATATGGACCCCTAAAACGAACTATTTTTGATGATGGAACTAAATTTGGATGTAAAGCTAAATTACAACTATCTTGATCCTTTAACTCAAATAACACTTCAGAATAGCAACTTTGGCACCAAAAAAACTTGTTTTGGTATAAGTCATTTATTATATCATCAGTAGCACGGCTGTCATGGTAATGATCATTTACTATTAGCATACTTTTTTTAAGATATTTTTGCGCGATCTTTAATATGTCATAACAGGATTTGCAAACAAGTAAATTGAACCGTTCTATGCTATAAGAGTTTTTCCAGATGCAGTATCGTCCTTCTTCAAAAATATCCCATTCCCAACCGGTCGTAGCAAGGACCGCATTTCTTAGTGAAAGTGGGATGACTTTATCACAATGTATAAATTCAAGGCATTTAAGATGTCTAGACTGATCATTTAGAGCTATTTTATTAAGATAATCCCATCTATATTTAGAATATTTTTTTACAATTTGCTTTGTTACACTCCAAGGTAGTGGTGACAAGTACAGAAATTCGGCAATATTTTTAGTATTTTCACAAATGGTTTTAATACATTGTTCACTTAGCGATTCAACCTCAGTGATATTCATCTGCAATAAAAAAACATATCAAATCAATTAACGTTAAAATGACCCCAAGGGAGAGTATCATAAGTATTTGGCAAAAGATAACGTTTATCATCAAAAGGACTTAGAGCAACTTTTGTTTGATCGATACTAAATACATCGTGATCATAGGAACGTATACAGCGTTGAGATGTGGTTAGTTTCTTAAAATTTTTTAAACAATCTAAATAATCGTTATACGTCAATTTATTTTCAACAATTTTATATTTTATCCCTTTAGACTTTTTAACCACTTTTCCTCCTTGAACTTTGTAGCTATACATTTTTGATTTTAAACCAACAAAATGGGTAATAATTGATCCATTAGTTTCATCTTTCATTAAACCAAGAACTTTTTTGTTCACTTGTGGAATGTCATATAAGTTGTCAACAGGATAGTCAGAGGTATCAAATTTTTCTAAATCAGATTTTATAACTTCTTTATAAACATCGTTACATGTTAACTCATAAATAAAACTATCTGTGTCTGTATACATAAGTTTGCAATTGTCTTGCCCCATTTTGGGAAGCGTGTAATCATAATGAAATTCATACATAGTTAATTTTGAGATGTCTAGAATTGACATACCTACATAAAGTGGTTTATTAAATAATAATTCATTTTTTTTTAGTTCAATGGCCATAATATTATTTGTTTCATCATAAACGGTTCTACTGTGAAATCTATGGCTTGATATAAGATTTTTTGCTCCATAACGTCCCTCCCATGATGAGACAAACTTAATAACTCTGTGTTTTCTGATATTTTCCATCGTTTTCCCAAACACAGCATTATTGAACAATTTATATAAGTTTTTAAGAAATGTTGTTGTAGCCATGGTTCTTAATTGATTGTTTAATTCGATATAAGGTTTTAACCATGCTGATTGCTTAAACTTTAAAATTTTATGTATTTTCATTAAAATTAATCCGTGCGATAGTGCTTGTTTTAACGTTCGATAATGTAATATATATTTTTCTTTATTATATAGGGTTGTCATTAATTTCGGTAACTTAGAATGGGGAGGTATTCGAGATTCAGAACAAAATGGAAAATCTTTATGAAAATTATGAAGTGATTCTGGATATTCTAGATCTACTTGTAAAATGAACCCTATGGGTGAATCATCTGAAACTGTCAAAACATCAAAATTCATAATATCTGACATATTCATCCATTCAAAACCTCCGTAGGGAAGATAATCTGTCATGGCTTTACCATACAGGTTATTTACATCTAGGTAAAGAACGTATTTAGATGATTTAGATGGATCAAAATTAGGCATATACCTATTATTAGCAGTTGAATGGCGGTTAACGCATACAGAAATTCCACCACGAATACCCTGCTCAAAAAACATTATTTGATCAATATCATGTAACAATTCTAATTTACATTTACAAAATTTGAGCATGCAATCCCAGGTATATCCTGGCATACTGTGGTACCATGCTGGATCCAAACCGTGTGACAAAATGCAATTTTTTCTAAAATTTTCGAATACATCCGCTAAAAGTAGTACATCAGTCTTTAGATATAAGTCTGAATAGGTACCTAAATTTTTAATTTCAAATGCATTCCAAATATTTTGAGCATGTTGATATTTCCGCTCATCCATATGCGTGTCATCTAATTTATTATAAAACTTTTCAATTGAAGGAAGTGATGTTTCATCCAATTTTTCTAAATCATCTATATAATCATAGCAAAAAACCCCTTTTTGAGTTAACAGTTCAAAGTTATTATCACTTAAATTTGAAAACTCTTTTTTCAATATTTTTAGATCATCTTTTGATATAGTTGATACCAGCTCATCCAATGAAGTACCCATAAATCTTAAAGAATCAATGTATCTAAATTTTATGTTGGTACTGTCAACAAAGTGAGTAAAGGATATATACCTTTCTTTATTAGTGGGAAGAACGCTAACATTTCCTCTTTTCACAAGATCCCTAATAATAAAATGTGAGTCATACCCAGAAAGATTATGAAAAACAATTGGAACAACAAATAATTTTCGAAAATTTAAATTGCAACTTTGGTGTGCGAGTCCTCTTATTTTCCCAGTAAAATGATCATGATCTCGTACAATTATATCATTGAATGTAAACGCACATTCACATATATGACAGTGTGTCTCATCACATAAATTTGGGTTTTCTATAAGTGGTACGATAGTTTTTATTTTTGAACTAATTAGTTGTGATAAATTTATCATTTCAGATATGAACCAATTCATACAATCTTCCCCCCGGTAACTACTAAAAAACGAGATGGAATCGTCATAGGAACATTTTAGATAATATCCTGCACTAAAAGCTACATGTTTTTGATACTTTCTTGTTAAGATAGATATTTCATCATGAATTGGTATCAGTTGACTTTCAAAATCTGCATAAATTATGAATGGGGTGGTTTGTTTGTAAGTGTAATTTTTAAAATAAACATGAGTGTACTTAGGAAAAGTTATTTTATAATTATTTAATTTTGAGCAAAGAATTTCATGATTAGTTAATTTAGTTTGAGATGAAAAGTAATTCAAGCATCTATCACATATAAATTTTTTATGGCTATTTTTATTAAGTTGTAAAGATAAAAGACGAGAAAGGGTTTTAATCCAACAATAATGATATTTAATTTCAATATTTTCGGTATCTATCGGGAGTGCTTCATAATCATCCAGTCTTGGAAAATATACATTTTGTATTAAGAGCAAATTGACATGATTTTTTAGTTTGTTTTCGGTTAATCTAACTGGAACAACAATGTAATTAGAACCTTTTAATTCTAAAGCATACACGTTAACTGAAATATTTTTATTTTTATTCATCATTTCAAATTTTGAAATTTGATTTAGCTGTAAAGGTGATTGTAAATCTTCTGTATTTAGAACATCACTAAAAGCTGGATAAGAACGAGTACTGTTTTTATTAGAACTACTGGGATAAAGAGCGCTTACTATGGACCAATAGAAACATGCATTATCATTATTTTTAATGTTAATACAAGCCTTTTTGTTTAAGATTGATGCTGGCAGCTCGATGAAAGATGAACCATTACCCATTTCAAATTTATTTGTATTAATTTCTAAATAAATGATCCTACATAAAGCAAATCCTGAGTCACGTTCTTGAAATTCAGAAAGTTTATTTAATATTTTATCACGCACATTTTTTAAAAACCATTGATTTAAATCTGTACCTATGTCGATTATTTCATTTTTTGTACTAAAATATTTAAAATCAATAACATCATTTTCTCCAGATTTTTTTATGAATTCACCACAAAAATTTGTATTTACTTTAACTACAGAATAAATATTTTTTAAAACGGTTTTCATTTTTTTTTTAAATAAAATAAAAGAATCTGCTAAAAATTGGTCAATGTCCTTATGCAGTAAATTAATGATTATACCTGTTTTAACTCTTCCGGCAAAACAAGAAATAACATTTTCCCATTTAACCCTATTCTTGTTTGAATTTACAAGTCCCATCCCAACATGCGAATTACAAATTAACTTTTTAACAGCGGTAAGATTGGATATGTTTTTTTGAATATTTCTTCGAATTCCAATCGATAAGCGTTCCTTATTAATTATTTTATTGCTACAATTAATCTGACGATTTATTTTTTTTACCCAAATATTCTTATCTCTTATAGTAAATTTGTCATCAAAATATTTTTTTTTCAATTTACAAAACAACCTAATCAACTCTTCAGATTTTTTAATAGTTTCGTTTGTTAAATCCATGTTAAATAAAAATCAATTCCAAAATCTTAATTAAAAACGTAAAAAAGGAAATGAAATATAATATAAATAAGACTTGCCTTTCCTACACTATTTTGTTCAGTTTTTTCGGCGGTCCTAAGAGGACTGCTAGGAAGTTGATAAAGATGATTTTTCTGGTTTGCTTTGGGTAATCCTTGCTGATAGAAAAGGATGTTTGACACTGATCTCCAACTCGTAGATCTTCAGTGCTGGCTTATAGGTGTGTTGGGAAGTTAAATATTGCTGCTGCCGGTGATGTATTGTAACTATTGGGAAAAGAAAAATTTATAATCAATTTAATGGGAAAAAACTTTACTACCTTCACTACTTTTCAGATTTTTCTTCATAGTTTCATTGGTTAAATTCATAAAAAATATAACTCAGTGCCACAGTATTAATAATTAAATACGTAAAAGATAAAATATTAAATTCAATAAAACTTTACCTCTCTCTTTCTCTCTCGTAGCCTATTTTCTTTATTCTGTCTCCATTAATTCAAACAATGATATGGGGTTTGGTTGCCCAATATCTTTTTGCCCCCTGAAGACCAAGGAGTATTTGCCATCTACCAGCTCCTCAAGGTTCCCTTCTAAGGCTTTGGTTACTCGTTTTGGGAGGAAGACCACGTTATCGCTTAGTTCTACGAGGACACTCGCTCCGTATTTGCTTTGTGTAATCCTTGCTGATAGAATAGGATGTTTGACACCTATCTCCAGTTCATAGATCTTCAGGGCTGGCTTGTTATCTTCTACTTCTAAAAGGCAAGAAGCATTTATTTCTTTCAGGTTCATGTCTAAATAAAAAATAAAATACTAATTAAAGCTAAATTGAAGATTGAAGAGAATGTGGATGTTTTGGCACCTTAACTTATACAGACTTATTTTTAGAACTTATTAATAACTGAAATTAACTTACTTTTTGGTAAATTTTACAACTGTCACAACACTTAACTTACTTAACTTAATGGATGCAATTGAAAGACAATATTAATTATTGTGGAACATACGTTTAAATTGAGTATTTGTTATCACTCTAAGGAATCGCTCAACTACTAGCACCACCTACGATTCTACGGTGTACAAATTTTGAACTTTAAACAAACAATGTGTGCTTTTCGAAACGTTCTCTCTCGCACTCATATAACTTAATTTTAACGCTCGTTGTTATAAATATTTTATGCATGTCCTTACTCGGTATTGATAAGGTATGCATTTCCTGCAAGTGGTGCATAAAATTTTGCATTCTGTTGATATTGATAAGGTATGCATTTCCTGCTAAGTGGTGAACCATTATTTTGCAAGTCGTGGATATGAAAATTTGCATATGCATCCTATTGATAAGGAATTCTAGATATGAGTTTTTAGTATGCATTTCCTGCTAAGTGGTGAACCATTATTTTGAAAGTTGTGGATATGAAAATTTGCATATGCATCCTATTGATAAGGAATGTCTAGATATGAGTTTTTAGTTTAATTGAATATATATTCTTTTCTATTACCGAAATAAGACACCTCCAGAAACATAAAAACAGCTTTATAAACCAAAAAACAGCTTCAGAAACATCCCCTTAAACATTAAATCGCATTCTTAATTCCACCTAGAACGACTAATAGCATATGTGGTTTTCAGCTTAGTACTTCTCGAACTTCATTGCATTATTATAAGAATTATTTTATCTGGAGAACGCCATCTTGGTGGTTTATGTGTAAAAAAGCTCGATTCCATTGAAGCTCTTTGGGAGCCCGTATCTCCGAAGCATTAAATATAAATATATATATATATATATATATATAATATGTATGTGTTAAACAACCTAACCTAACAAATTATTTTAACATAAGAATATAATCCGCGAGGTAATGGCATAAACAAAGGAACCTGGGGACGTAGTACAAATTTTACCCACCACCACTCAGACTCTAAACAACTTTCGAACCTTTCTCGAAGTCAAATTATATTACCATATAACAATATAATGCATACATGCAGGGACTCGGGGACCCCGGACCCCGGAACCCCAGCCCCCGAGCCCTCAACCCCCCAGTTCCCCCCACGCCCAAGGCCTACACACCCAGGGACGACACACATACCTACGGCTGACACATTTTACACACACAGGGGGGGACAAGGGGGGCAGGATTACACACAACACACACAGACACACAGTATACCAACATCAAGGATGCTACCACACCAACCACACACAACCACCAGCGACCTCTACCATTTTCACAAGGACATTCCACGAACTCATTTATTACACTTTTCGCATAGAGAGTTTTCGCAAACTACTTTTCATTACCGATAACGATAAACTAACACCCGTTAACGTTATATCGCAGAAACGGCTTAGCATAACTACTGGTGATAAAAACGATATTACTTAATTTCGATTATAATTATCGATTTCAAATAGTATCTGGTAAATTAGATATTATTTTCTTGAGAAAATTAAAATTAATGAAATCGATATATTATGATTAAAATAGTGTATGATTTCTATATATTATAATCCAATTAGTGTAGGTAAATCAGATATTATTTTCTTGATAATAGTATGATATTAGAGGGTGAGATAAGAACGTATTATCAGTTACATATTTTTAATAAGAAAAATAAATATTAAATGCAAATTTCAAATAGAAAATTAATATAAACAAATGAATTTCAATATATTATCATGGATAAAAATTAGTGTAGGTAAATAGATATTATTTCCTTGGTACTGTGTTGTATGTCAAAATTTACATCAAATAGAAAAATTAAATTCACAAATACCAAAAATTAATAGAAACACGTATTTTCGATATACTATAGTGGATAAAATATGTTCTATCAGATATTATTTTCTTGGTACTGTGTTGCATGTCAAAATTTACATCAAATAGAAAAATTAAATTCACAAATACCAAAAATTAATAGAATCAAATTAATTTCTATATTGTAATTGATAAAAATTAGTGTAGGTAAATCAGATATTATTTTCTTGCTAGTTATTCTATCAAATATTATTTTCTTGATTATAATATGGCGTATTGACAGAGGCACTAAGAATTAAATATTAACAACAAATTTTAAAAACGATTTGGTTACTATATTTATCGAAAAATAAATGCACAAAATATTATTATAGAATAAACAAGTAATAAAATAAATACTTACCATATTGGCACTAGTTTGAATCTTCTTAATAATAAGACAAGATTGGATTTGATATAATTCAAAAATGGAAGTTTAATTTATAGCCGAAACCGATGGGATTTTTCTCGGAGGAGTGTGGTAAATTTCACCTTGAATAGAGTATAAAAGCAGAAGAAGCCATAGACGATTTCATACATAAATTCACGTCTATAACAATACAGTACAAATGAGTTCCTCCAAATCAAATACGATTACAACGAATCAAGGGGTAAGCGATAATATGTCCAAATATTTAAAAGAAAACGAAGTCATAAATAAAAATATTGATAATTTAATTAATACTAATACGAGGGATATAATGGCGGAAATAGGGTTTACTCAAGAAGATCTATTTACTTTTACACCTAATGAGGTACCGCAAAAAACTAGTCAAAGTGAAGTTTTAACAGAAGACATAATGGAGGGTATAACAATATTACCTGTAACTCCTGACAAAAACGAATGTAATAAAAAAAACATTTATAAAAAAAATACATTATCAAAAACTAACGAGGAAAATAATATGTTTACCATTAGAAAAAAATATTATTTAAATGCTGGAATTTCAAGTATTGCAAAAATTAGACCTCTATTAAATACGATTACAAGTAAGAAACTTTTAAGGGAATTCGAAAATTTTTGTAATATGCATGAAACTTTGTACTTTGCACTAAAAAATGAAAAGCAAATCAAACAGTTTTTGGGGTAATAATATTTCATATGTTTTAGTATTAGTTAAAATAAGGACATAAATCGCATAATTTATACATATTTTCGAATCTAAACCCCTCCCAAATTCGAATACTTTATAAATTCGCTATCGTACGTTCTCTATGATAGTATCATGAAGTGCTCACAATGTTCAATAAGTTTTACCCGCGCTGATAACTTAAGACGCCATCAAAAATTTTCCTGCAAACGAAAAACTATAGGTAAGTATGAACATTTGCTTTATGAATGCTAAAAATTAATTTTTCTTTATTTGTTTAGATGTTTGCTCAATACCGGCGAAAAGGCTCAAGTCTCAACCTTCACCCCAGTTTCAAGCAATTGAATCGGGAGAGTGTAGTCAGAAGATCACAACCATACCGCTAGATACTTCGGTGAAGGAGTCCCTCCTGAAGGGTAGCTATTTAAACGAAGTAATAATAAAATTAATATATGTTATTAAAATTTAATTGAATTTTCCAGACTGTGTATTGGATAATACTGCAGGACCTTCTACCCGAGGCAAGCCTACAAGTGGTTTAATTTCTGAAACTGAAGTTATACCTGGTGAGTTAATTTTAATATTTTTTTTAAAATTCTATTAATTAGTGCCCTTGTTTCTTTATAATTAGAGGAAACAACAAACAAAACAAATTTTCAATATTGTGAGGACTGCAACTGTCAAGTCGTAAAAAACAAGTTTGAAGGTCACTGTCGTAGTCAAAGGCATAAAAGTAACACATGGAATCCTATATCTGATCAAGTAAGCATTTCAAGAAGTGCCTACAAGAAACGTATTACTACTTTTAAAATTACTAGTAAAGATCATCATCATGTTTTTGTAAATGACTTTATGAATGATATAAAAGATTCTTTTATTGAAATTTTGCAAAATGAAATCTATAAACATAATTCCATTAAAGTAAATTGTGAACTGTTTGGGTCATACATATTATCTTCCCATGATATTCGAGATATTAAAAGTCACATTACTAAAAATACAATTCTTCAATTATCTACTGATTTAAATACTTATTTTAATGACATATTGAATAATTTAAGGGTATTGGTGGAAGAATTTACCACAAAACAATCAGGTTGGGCTATCGAAAAGTTAATGTTTCTTGAAATAAATTCCCACAAATATTTACCTCTAAAAGGATCATCTTTCATTAGATTACCGAAAGACATAGCATACAAAAAAGCAATTATTAATGTTGTAAATAACGATAATTGTTGTTTTGCCTGGGCCATCACGTCTGCACTTTTTGAACCGACATCAAATCCAGCTCATGTATCCTCTTATCCTCACTTTTCTACCATTTTTAATTTTACTGATATAGAATTTCCAGTTGCTCTTAAATCAATACCAAAATTTGAGAGACAAAATAACCTCTCTATACATGTGTACGGTCTTGAGCCTTTATATGAAAATGGTAAAATTAAACATCAAATTATTGGTCCATTACACTATTCAGATAAAAAATGTCCTGTACATATTAATTTGCTATTGTTAGATGATTCTCAAGGGAAGACACATTACTGTTATATTAAATATTTTTCTAGGCTTATATCGAGTCAAATATCAAATAATCAACATAAAGTATTTTTCTGTTTTGGTTGTTTACAATATTTTTACAGTCAAGAAAAACTAGATAAGCATGTAAAAAATGATTGCGGCTTTATATCTGTAAGATTACCTACTCTTACTCATAAAATTAACAAGTATGGTGATTACGTACAAGAAAATATTTTAAAATTTGAAAATTTCGAGAAGCAAATTAAAGCCCCTTTTGTTATTTACGCTGATTTCGAATGTTTATTAAAACCTATTACAAACAATGCATGTGCAGAAAATAATGAAATATATACAGTTAAAAGATGTCAGCATATACCATACCATACCATTGCTTATTTTATTAAGTGTTCATATGATGACAGTCTGTCTAAATTAGAAATTTATAACGGTATGGGCGCACCCGAAAAATTTATTGAAAAATTAGATGCAGACGTGAAAAATATTTATAAAAAGCATTTAAAACTAAGTAAACCTTTAAAATTGAGTGAAATGGAAGAAGACGCTTTCCTCAAAGCAACACATTGTTTTATATGTCAAAGACCATTTGATAAATATTATGTACGTGTCCGTGAACATTGTCATTACTCTGGGGTTTGGAGAGGGAGCGCCCATTCGAAATGTAATTTAAATTATAGGCAAACACCAAATATACCAATTATATTCCATAACTTAAAGTCCTATGATAGTCATCTATTTCTTCGTCAATTGGCACGAAATAAAGAACGTTTAAGCGCCATTGCTCAAACAAAAGAAAAATATATAACATTTACTAAATATCTTTTAGTTGACCAAAAACTTAATAAAAATGGTAAAAAAGAAAATGTTTATATGCAAATGCGCTTTATTGATTCCTTACAGTTTTTACCAAATAGTTTAGAAGTTTTAGCTTCTACACTTACTCAAGAGCAATGTGTCGAAATTATAAAATATTTTAAAGATAACGATAAAATAAATCTTATAAGACAAAAGGGAGTGTTTCCATATTCATATTTAGATAGTACTGACAAACTGCAAGAAAATAAGCTTCCCGACAAACAATGCTTTTATAACGAACTGAAAGATGAAAATATCTCCGATTCGGATTATGAAAGAGCATTGGATGTATGGAAGTTATTTAAATGTGAGACCCTAGAACAATATTTTAATTTATATTTAATTAGTGACATTTTGATTCTAACTGACGTTTTTGAAAATTATAGGAATATATGCATGAATATTTATAAACTAGATCCTACAGGTTTTGTTAGTGCCCCCTCTTTGTCCTTTAGCTCCGCTTTATTACTTTCCAAAATAGAATTGCAATTATTAACTGACATTGACATGTTACATTTTTTCAAGAATAATATTCGTGGCGGGGTCAGCACTTGTGTTAAACGTAAAGCTATTGCAAATAATCCATTTCTTCCAAATTATGATCGAAAAAAAGAAACGTCGTATATTGTTTATTTAGACGCGACTAATCTTTACGGTTATGCAATGTCACAGTATTTACCAATGTCAAATTTTAATTGGTTGACAGATGAAGAAATTGTACATTTATCAAAAAACATATCAAGTTTTTCGCCTACATCCTCTGAAGGTTATGTATTTGAATGTACTCTTTTATATCCGGAAAATTTACATAACGATCATAACAGTATGCCTTTTTGTCCTGAAAAAATTATTCCTCCAGATGGATCGTATCCAAAGCTTATACCCAACTTGGCAAATAAAACCAACTATGTTATACACTATATGGCCCTTAAACAAGCAATCAGTTATGGTTTAGTTTTAAAAGAAATTCATAGGGGAGTAAAATTTCATCAAGCACCTTATTTGAAAGGTTACATTGAATTAAACACTAAAATGCGAAATAATGCTAAAACAAAATTTGAGGGAAACGTGTACAAAAATAAAATCAACTCTCTATTTGGGAAAACTCTAGACAATATAGATAATCGTATAAATATGCATTTAGTGTCTACATGGGAAAAAAATAAAAAAAGAGATGCGGCGTCAAACTTGATATGTAAACCAAATTTTAAGGATGTAACGGTATTTTCAGAAAACCTAATAGCTGTTCAAATGCAAAAATTACATTGTTTTTATAATAAGCCATTGTATGTGGGGGTTTGCTATACTGGTAACTTGTAATTTACGAATTTTTTTATGGATACCTAAAAAAAATGTATGGTGATAATGTCTCTCTTTTATATACAGATACCGACAGTCTTATTATTGAGGTAAAAACTGCTAATTTCTATAATGATATGAAATTAAATATCGATCAATTTGACACATCAAATTTTAAAGAAAATAATATTCACGAATTGCCAATCAATAAATCTATTATAGGCAAGTTGAAGGACGAATATGCGGGTAATATAATACAAAGTTTTTATGGAACTAGCGCAAAAGTGTATTGTATACAACTAGCCGATTTTGTAGATAAAAAAGCAAAGGGTGTAAACAAAGCTGCAATAAATAAACAATTAGAAATATCACACTATCAAAACATTGTAGAAGGTAATATACAGTACGTTTATTGTACAATGTATATGTTTAAATCAATTAAACATAATATTTATACTGAATTAGTTAGAAAACTTGCTCTCAATTCTAACGATGATAAAAGATTTATTATTCCAGATTCTGTAAATACTTTAGCTTGGGGTCATAAAGACATTATAAACTATTTGTCTGAAGATCAAAGGGATGATAAACGTCTAAACAATTTATTAAAAGAATTTCAACAACATACAGACTCTTCGAAATTTAAAAAACGAAAATGTAAGAAACGTCTTACATTTGATTAGGGGAGGGGAAACACTTATATCATGTTCACACTTGATTTTGATCAGTATAACTTTGTATTTGTAGAAAGTTAATAATGTCGTCTTGTGAATATAAACGTTTTAAAATTGATTTGAATGAAGAGGTGGGAAAACAGTATTGCCGATTTATAGAAAACATAGTGCATACAAATCCTTCAAATGAACATGACTATATGCATGTATATAAATTATTACATCGTTACATATTACCGCTTGATATATTTACATGGATTTCCCAGTCGCGAAATGGTGTTAATGAAAAATTTCTTAACTATATCATCGATAAAAAATTGAAGCAAGATCAATTTATTTCTCATATATTAGACGTTTTACGAGTTCTTGGTTTTAAATCTATTAGTGTCAACAAACTTCAGCCAATCTTGGAACAATCCGTCATTTGTCCAAATGAGTTTCATAAAAACTTTGTTTACGAACTTTTAAGTGGTGTAGTGTATACTTCAAATAGTGATCGAGAGAAATCTTATTGCGTGAAACGTATTAAGGAACGTTTCAACACACTATCAAGTGAAATAAGTAATACAATTTATCAATTATCATTCTTGGCAGATAGCAACAGTCTGGAAACTTTGTTTAAAATTATGCTTGAGAAGGACATTCCTTATACTTTTAATCCAATAAATAATCTCGATCACGCGCATATTTACACGTGGGTAAAGGAGAATGTCGTTAACGGATGTAATTATTTTGCAAAATCGTATGGTGACCCAAGAGTGTTTGGTATAAATTGTACTCATTTTTATGTGTAAAATATTGTTTAGACGCGAATTTATGTATCAATATATTATCTTATAAAATGTTGTTGTTTTATTTGGTGGGGATATCTGATATAAGAAGCGGAATTTATACGATTAGGAATTAAATGACTCAATGTTTCAGTCCTTTAGAGTTTGCAATAACAATATTCCTTTATTATTGTATATTTAAGTGTGTATATTGGATTTACAGAAATCTAACCTTTACAAGTAAGTTGTAACTACAATATTTTTTGACAAGTGTTTAATTTATTTTTATTATTTTAGTGGAAAACAACGCTACCACAAAGTCATACTCATCAGAAAACAAAAAGCTTATTGTTTTACATGAAACTAGATATTTTTTAAATTCTTCAAAGACTAAATATATATCAATTGGAATTAATTTCAATACTAATTACTTTAAACCATGCATCTGTATTGGGGGTCTCAAGTTTAAAAATTTTATATTGTTAGACGATAGTGATTGGGGTAAACTTTTATCCCTTAAACAACAAATAACCAGTTCCATGTCAAATTCCGAAACGAGTAAACCTATAAAACTAAATCCTTGTACAATAACTTTTGAAAATTTTAACGATATTAGGTTGTTAAAATTTGAAGACTTTTTTGCAAATTCTGTATATATGGGCGATGAAACATTGGTTGGTCTATGGGCTTTAAGTGAAATTATTCAATATAGATTGGACATGTTAAAATCTTTAAATTTTGATAATTATTTTAAAAATATTCTGGCTACACTTCCTCCATTATATAACCATGAAAACTTAGCGGACAATATCTACAGAAAAATACAACCGGCAAGCAGTCCTCTAAGTGAAAACATCTGTATTGTACTAGAATTTCTTGCATTGCATCAACCTTTTCTAGAAGATTTAATTCAGAAACCTTATGGATACTTCTGCTACAACAAGGGTTCGTTTTGATGAAGCACGCAACACTACTTTATATATTTTTAGTTGGAAATATGCATATAAGGCAGCGAGAAGAGGACCTTGGCAAATGTATGCGAGAGATCGAGAACGCTTTAAAAGGAGAATTTTCAATCTGTCATTACATTTAAATCAAATTTTGCAACCGTATCATAGATTAAAAATATATTTGGAACGTCTCGCTTAATAAAAAGTGTATTTGTATTTTATATGTGTTTTATTTAAAAAATCCTAATAAGATTAACAAACAGGTTATAAATATGTTTATATTAATTCACTCTTATTTATCCACGATTTTTCACGAAGTCCAAGCCATTTCACATAGAGTTTATCCCCTTTTCGTCGTAATACTTTCTCCACAAGGTATATGTCAGGATTCGAAACTTTTTGCAACTCTGGTTCATAAAATGTTCCTTGTATTTCTTCACCATTCACATCGGTTAATAAATAAACCCGTGGATTAGTTTGACGGATTTTGGTAATTTGGAAAATTTCATTAGAAAAATTAGCCGTAAAGCCTTTCTCAAAGACATTTCGGAATTTACTTATCCTAACGAAATTATTCGTTCTTAATTTAGTTTTTGTAAGGTCAATGGTTTTAACAGGTTTAAATGCTCGAGACAATATTTCGTTTTCATTCTTTTTTGTAACCTTGCTTGGAGCTATTCCAATAACAGAATGATGTATTATTATAATTATAAACGATTTTATTCAAAATATCTAACCATTTATAGGTTCCTTGATAACTGAACTGCTTCCACATTCGAGTTATTATAGTTTTAATAACTCTTTCAACTATACTGGCTTTTAGATTGGAAAAAGTACTATAATGATTTATATTGTGTTTTTCCATTAGTTTCTGAAAATGAGTGTTGTAAAACTCTGTACCTCTAAAATAAAAAAACTTTATAAATATTTATTTTATATTAAAAAATACAAATAAATTACCTGTCTGACTGCAGGTTTCGACAAATAGCTTTTTTATCAATAAGTATTTTTTGCATAGCAGTAGTAACATCCTTTCCTCCTTTTGTTTTCAATGGTTCGGCCCAGACATATTTTGAAAATGTATCGATTGCAATTAAAATATATTTAAATCCACGATTAAATTTTGCATACGGAATAACAGAAATTAAATCAATTTGCATAAGATCATTTATTCCTTTAATAATAACTCGCCGTCGAGTAAAATTTCGTCGAACCGGTTTATGTAGTTCGTTTACTAGCACCTGTTTTAAATCATTCATGTTCGTTGCTGGAAATGGGTGCTTGGACAATTAATTCTATTATTCCACCTCCTGTTTTTGATGAATCCTTTGATCGTACTACAATAATTGTATCTGAATATGTTAATGTTTCTCCTTCAAGGGTATCCACAAGGGTATAGTTTATAGCAAATTTTATTGCGGGCTTAAACACTTTACAAACTTTAACTGTAGCCTGAGGTAATGGAAATGTCCAAAAATTGCTACCTTTGTTTATTTCATATGTTAGTACACTTGTACCGTCTCGTGAAGTAAAAACCTGTTCCGAGTCAGATATATGTAAAGGAATATAACATTTATAATAGCCATTTTTATCCGAATATTTTCGGGAAATGTGACTACCGAATTTATCAACTGACATAATTAGACTGCTAATTAAAACTTACAATTCATGCTTTTTATTGAATTAGCTTAACCTCTCTCATCTCTTCAATAATAGATATAATCTCATTTATATGGTTATTATTACCTACACTAGTAGATGAAAGTAATAATCGAAGTCTGTCTACTAGTTCATTTGCATTATCCCAATATATATAATCTGTATTTTTCTTATTATATTTGAATAATAAGCCTTTTCCTGTTTTTTTCGTTTGACGAGTAATTCTGTTTGAAGGTGGAGGTGGTTTTTCAAATAAACGTGCTCTGGAGGGTTCTAACAATACCTTTGCACCTCTTTTTGTAATCCCTTTTTTATGTAAATATGGCAATATAATTTTACGAAATTTATCATAACGATTAGCACTTGTAGTTACCATTCCCGATTCATCCTTGTATGCATTTGTTCTATCTAATATATCCATATAACTATCTAAATCTTTGGAAGTATATCCCTTAGGGTCCTTCTTAAATAAGAGTTCATAGAGCCCTACTGTTCCGGGATATGTTATTTTTTTTATAACTATGTGTTTGTCCTGAAAATCAATCGGTTCTTGTGTTAAACCCAATGTAAATTTATTTTGAACGAAATCATGTATTATACCAAACCGATGGTCGAACTCATTAGAACTGTCTCGTATGTTTGCATCAATGTATGTTCTTGGTAATTCGGCAAAATCATCCAGATAATCTTTATAACCGGGCTGATCTACAAACCCCTGTATAGCATGTCGAGTTTGATTTATAATGTCTTCCAATATTTCGGTAGGTGTAATCTCTTCTGACGAATCTTGTATAACCGGTTCTGTTTCAGCTATGACACTACTATCTTGGAATTGTATTTCTCGTTGAGTATTAGCTAACACACTATCATATGTACTACCTCTGAAGAAAGAGGGCATGTCTAGGGGATGTTTGGGTGTTTTGCCAGTTGGTATATTCTTTTTCGGAGTTGAAATGAATGGATAGTCATAATCTTCTTCTTTTATTTCTTTCTTGGGGTCAATTAATTCCGCCTGATTGTATTTTGTAATTAACTGTTTAAGGGGTTGAATAATTGGTATATAGGTTTTTTCCAACTTAAACGCAGTATCGGCAGCATCAGATTTTAATTTTTTGTATTTTTCCCTAACTGCTCTTCGCGTTCTAATTAATTCTTCGCTTGTACGTTTATCCATGTTGATTTGTTAAGGACTGACAATATACAGTAAATAATTTTAATTTATAAGGTTATAAAACCATCAAAACCTTTTCGATACCTACCATTGTTCATGTCACAATCTTTGTCCAGAACAACAAAACCAAAAGGTTCTTTCCAACAGATTGAACAAATGTCTTTAAATTGTTGATAACTCATGTCTACACTTAGATGGTCGTCATATACATGTTTTAGATTTGTATTATCTTGTCTAAAAAGTATTATTAAATTTGCATTATCGCGAACTAACTGTTTACCGACACTTGAATATGTCTGACTCAAATAAAAGCAATCTACGTCTTTGTGACGTCCAAAGGAAAAGTAATCTCTAATTATATCTTGAGGGCAACATGTAACGTCATCAAATATTATTACAGAATTTCGATTTATTTGATCTGGGGGTACAATATCTTCTCCGTTTTCATATTCAAAATACCCTATTTCTTTTATAGGTTTCAGTAACTGTCTAAGATATTCATATTTTGGTTGGTATAGAGACTTTGAGTATAGATGGATATTTTCAAATCGTAGACCGTTGGGATGTTCAATTAACGATATAAGACAATTAGTTTTACCAGAACCAGACGGGCCTGTTAAAAGGCATCTCTTTGATTGACCACCAAATAGACCCCCATGTTTAGAATATTGTTTACTGTTGGTCTTAATGTCATAATTGCCCACCGGAAGGGAAATTTTTGATTTTTGTACCTTCATGATACTATAACAACTTAAGACTAATAAATTTTATAATAAACTTGTATTTATAAAACAGCGCGAGAGGGTTAAATGTTAGTCTCCCCTTGAGTACCCATATAAAATGTTGGTACATAGAAGACCGACACTTATTCGTAATCGACGTAAGCCAACGAAAGGTTCTGGGTTACTTAATAAAATTATCGACAAACTGCCGTTTGAATTACATATACCCGGATACAGGTTAGAATATTACATTATTTACATAATTGATAATTAAGAATTTATTTATTTATAGATTTTGCGGACCTGGTACAAAACTAAAAGAGAGAATTAATCAAACTGGAATAAATCCTTTAGACAGTGCTTGTAAGGAACACGATATAGCATATTCAGAATTTAAAGATTTGGAATCAAGACATAAGGCCGACAAAGTTTTGGCAGACAAATCTTGGGAGCGTGCAAAAGCAAAAGGAACCCCCTTTGGGGAACGTGTGGCGGGCATGGCCATTACTGGAGCTATGAAGATTAAACGTAAATTAGGCATGGGCATGAAGAAAAAGAAACGTGGAGGGAGTTTAAAAATTAAACTAAAAAAGAAACGTATGCTTAAGACTCCTAAAAAGATTGGTGGTTTTTTACCATTGTTAATACCAATACTCGCCGCTTTAGGATCACTAGGGGCCGGTGGGGCAACTATAGCCAAAGCTGTTAATGACGCAAAGGCTGCAAAAAATCAACTAGAAGAAACACAAAGACATAATAAAACTATGGAATCTTTGGCAAAGGGAAATGGATTGTATTTTAAACCTCAGTCAAAAACAGGCAAGGGAATGTACTTGGCTCCTTTTAAAAAAAACTTCCATTGAATCTGCCTAATCGTGCTCTAACAAATATTGATTTAAAAAAATATGCAAAAATTCTTAAAATACCATACTTTAGAGGCGTCTACATGAGAAACAATTTACCTAAAGAGATAAGATCATTGGAGGCTGGCATTGTTAATCTAGACGATAAAAATGGACCCGGAACTCACTGGACAGCATATGTTAAAAAAAATAAAAATGTTAATTATTTTGATTCTTATGGAAATTTGAAACCACCTTTGGAACTTGTTAGATATTTTAAAAGTTATGATTCAAGTATAATTCAATATAACTATCAAACTTTACAAACTTACAACTCCAACCAATGTGGACATTTATGTTTAAAATTTCTATATAATACATATAACTAGCATATTTAAAACATTTACATTTCAACTGTCAATATGACAACCACCGTTACGATTTCCGGTAACAAATCAATTTTAAGTGCAGATTTTAATCCTTCCATATATTTAGACGATAATAAACAATATCTACTTGGACTAGCTGATTTTGAAACTTTTATGACCATTCCGAATATTGAAGAAGGTTCTAACAAGTTTTACATTGGGGAAAAAGTCATTACTATTCCAGAGGGGAGCTATGAACTTCCCGACTTGGAAAGATTTATAAAAACAGAATTATCGGAAAAATATCCTAAAGAAAAAATATTTTTATCATTACAAGGTAATTCAAACACTCTAAGGACCATAATCAAGGCCACACATACTGTTGATTTTACACCTATTGATGCCATAGGAAAACTGCTTGGTTTCAACAGAAAAATTCTCCCTCCGAATAAAAAAGAAATATCTGACAATGTTACAGAAATTTTAAAAGTTAATGCTATTTGTATTGACTGCAATATAGTAACAGGTTCCTTTCACAATGGTAAACCTGTACACATAATACATCAGTTTTTCCCGGGAGTGTCTCCGGGGTATAAAATAGTCGAATCACCACTACCCATTTTGTATTTTCCTGTAAGCGTCAAGACAATTAACAACATAACCGTACGAGTGCTAGACCAAGATTATAATTTAATTAATTTTAGAGGTGAAACTATTACCGTAAGACTTCACTTAAAAATTGATTCCTCCAACGATGGTGACCAGATATAATAAATCCAATCAGGGTAACATATCTACTCTTCTTTATAAAAGGAGCCCTAAGAATAAACCTTTTAGTACTAAGTCAAACCTGAAGCGATCTCTTGGATTCAAAGTACTACTATAATATGGATATTTTAAACGTTACCGAAAAACTTCTTGTCGACAACTCCATTGTAAGCTCAGAACTACATTCATACCAACCTTTCATAACTTCAAAATTTGAGTATAATGATGAAATAAGAATACCTATTCAAGAACTCGATACATATACATTACCATGCTTTTTATATATAGAAGGAAAATTAACCAAGGATGATGGCACGAAGGCTGCTAAACTCAAATTTATTAATAATGGAATATCTTTCCTGTTTAGGGAAATTAGATATGAACTAAATGGCGTTACAGTCGATTCTATTCGAAATGTAGGTCTAACGGCCACAATGAAAGGTTACCTATCGTTCAACACCAATGAAAGCTTAAAACTACAAAATGCAGGATGGTATCCAAAATCTGACACCAATATGACTGTTACCGATAAGGGAGTCTTTAATGTTTGTATACCTTTAAAAATGCTTATGGGTTTCTTTGAGGATTACCGCAAGATTATGATGGGCATGAAACAAGAGTTAGTTTTAATTCGTGCCAGCAGTGACGTAGACAGTGTAACTTGTGAAGATGAAAGCGAAAAACCTAAGATTGAAATTGACAGACTGATTTGGAAAGTTCCACATATCGTTGTCGACATCCCACAACAGTTGGCTCTTACAAAAATTTTGGAAAAAAATATTGATATTGTTATGGGTTTTCGAAGTTGGGAATTAGTAGAATATGCATCCCTACCGTCGACTACGCGGCATACTTGGCCTGTAAAGACTACCAGTAAAATGGAGAGTCCGTCCCACGTTTTATTTGCTTTATCCAAGGACAAGAAAGGAAAATTAAAAGAAGATATGAGTAAATTTGAACATTGTACCCTGACAAATGTTCGTGTATTTTTAAACTCTGATCGCTATCCATACCACGATTTACATCTGAATTTTGAAGAAAACAAATTTGCTTCCCTTTATGAAATGTTTACAAATTTTAGATCATCCTATTATGACAAAGCTAATGAACCGGTTTTTACACCGAATGAATTTAAATCGACGTGCCCAATAACCTACATAGACTGCTCACATCAAAAAATGAGCATGCAAACAGGTTCCGTTGTAATGAGAATTGAATTTGAAACCGATAGATCAACAGAAGAAGGCACATCAGCCTATTGCCTTATTCTTCATGATAAACTATTTAGCTATAGCCCCTTGACAAAAATGGTGCGACAAATTTAAATAAACGCAATATACAATTTTCATCTTAGTATACACACACCCGCTGTTCAACATGGAACAAAAACCTCTTTCCATGATTATTGATATACAAGGTTTCAGAACAGATGGTAAATTTATACCAAAAGAATTGGCAGCATATGATGGAACCAAAATATGTCACTACGTTTTCCGGCCTCCCTTTTCCATAAACTGTCTAAGCCCAGACAACCGCAGGACCACGACATGGTTAATAGAAAATCATCATTGCATACAGTGGGATGACGGATACACCCCATTACACAAATTTGCAACCATTATTAAAGATCTGACAGATAAAGTTGACATCATTTACGTCAAAGGTTCTGAAAAAGCAACATTTTTAAGAAAATATTCAAAAAAACCATTAATTGAATTAGGAGAACAACCAACACTTAAGAAAAATTATCCCAGATGTTTTTATCACACAAAAGAATTGTGCATGTGTTCTCTATCCAATGTATATTCTTTATATGAACATTTTATTATGCAATAAATTTTAAACTTTTACCGTTAGAATTATTTATCAAACCCAGACAAACACTTATATTTTCATGAGATATTCCTCTCAAGGTATTCATAATACCTTGTTTATAAAATCGCAAAATAAAAGTGGTTACAAGGTCCCCACATACCTAGACCATGGCCAGACAATATGCAAATATCGACGACATTTATAGCGGCATTTCATAATATACGTGCCTTGGTCCTCTCAGACTATACCGATTGAACTTTTACATCGGCACCCATAAGACCATATAGTAACTCTCCTCTCGGAGGAGGAAATAATTTTTTTTCACCGGTATATTATATGTACTTACGCTCATCTAATGAATACAATTTCTTGTTAGAACTACTGGAACGCGGACTAGAAAACTGTTTTCACCGTTGCGACTTGTTGCATTATTGTAACCTTGCACAAACGTTCCGTGGTAAACTTAAAGGTAACAATTGAAAAATCAAAACAAATTCTTTTTGAAATTTTTAAGTTGAACTCATTCATTTAAAAATATAGTTTAAACGTATGCAAATACATCTCACATTTCAAATAGGCATAAGTTCGAATCCTATGAGTTGTCCGCGATATAAATAAGTTAATTTGATATACTGAAAAAACCAACTTTACGCTCATCTAATGAATACAATTTCTTGTTAGAACTACTGGAACGCGGACTAGAAAACGCTGACGATATTTCTATGCACTACGTTTATCAGGTTTGTTTATTATGTGCAGGCACAGGAAAACGTATTTTGGACGTTTGTAAATTTAATAAAAAACAAATCGAAATGCTCCACGAGATTGGATCCTTTCCTTTTCGTGTTCAAAAAACCGGCTCATTGGGACTGGTAATTTGGTATGGTGAAAAGGCCACATTAGAAAAAATTATCAATCGTTGGTCGACTTTTAAGTGTTCGCGAGCATCGTTTACTGGATACGTTTTTAACCAGAAGCGGTTTACCCAAAAGGCGGGGAATAAAATTTCACGAGTTTCGTTTTAAATTGGCCGGCAGGCTTTACGAAGCAATGAAAACGCATAATGAAATTAAACATTTATTAGATCATAAATCAAATCGAGTCACAACTCATTACATTACTCAAGAACTATACAATATGTTTAAAGAACGGGAAAAATTAACATAGGAACTAATTACTACAGGCGGAACAGTCGACTGATTTAATTAATGTCGATCGGCTCAATTCTGGTTCGGTTCTCGTATAGTAGGAACCCGTTTTTAGTCCCTTCATCCACATTCGTCCTAAATGATTAGCTAACTGTCCAGTTTCGGTTTTCCCAATGTACATATTGTGTGACGAACTCTGATCTAAATAAGTACTTTGAGCAATTGCCATGTCTATTGCTAAATTTATATCTCGAAAGGCGTTCATAGAACTGTTGTAACGTACGTTAAGTGCATAGAGTAAGGTTTTAATATTTACTTTTGTTTTTTTGCAATCGGTCATGGCCATTTCGATACCCGGTAAACAGTTACATAGTAATGGCTACTGAAGCCGTTGGTGGTTGAGCGGTCAATGTTAAATTAAACATTCCTTTTTGGGCTCGCGTTAATAACGCTGTTACTTTGGAATAATGTTTCCAAGTGCGTTGTCTTAATTCGACTTGCGATTTTCCTTGAGCCCAACTGCTTTGTTCGAAATCCTTAAAAGAGCCGTAAAAGTCTGCCCAATCACAACTGCGTATTATTGCACTACTGTACAAAGTTTCCATAATCATTTCCATTTGCGAAATTACTTGATCCCGCCACCCCGAAGGTCGATCGTCTTTCTGAGGAAATATCTCGCCAAATCCCATCAATCCTATAGCAAGCTGTCTATATTCTCGACTATAATTAAACGAACTATTAAAATGTACCGCGTTCATTATGTCGACTAAAATGGCAGTCCTATTGGAAAGTTTTTTCATGATTGTATCGTTCATGTGCTGCGGTCTTCGTTGCTCCATAACAAACATTTTTTTTTAATTTACTGTACCCACACAACACGTAGCGCACTCGTCATCTTTCATCGGTAACGAAATTTCCGTACATAAGTTAAAACCGCCAATCGATCGTTTGTTCGGCCCATCCGTAATAGTATTGGGAAATTGACTATACCGGTTCATATGATCGAGAAATATTAATGATGGTTTTCCAGTTTCCAAAATTCGATTACAAATTAAATTTAACAATTCACGAGCCCCTATGGTTTTCACAAAGTGGTGAGACTTGGTCAGTCCGCGATAAACGTCACTAGAAAAAATTTCAACTTCAGTATCGTACAATCCCCACATATAATCTCGTATTACGGCTTCCATAAAATCATTTAACATACCGATTGTAAAAATATGTTGTACAGGGTGATCCAAATTACCTAGCGAGTTCGTTTCGCGTAAAATATCTAAGACGTGAACATCGCCAATGCTTTGATTAAAATTACATACAATATTTCGGGCGACGTCGCTCATTGTTCCCGCCAGTGTTTAATATGTTCCATGTTCTTCAGCTCCAAGCCCATTCCAAGAAAATTTAACATACACATTCTCAACTGTTCTACAAATTGTCGTTTCACAATTTGATTGTTTCGAACAGTTCCAAAAAATTCTCTAATGACGGCACAGGACTCTGATGCCAAGGTTGTTCCAGCATGTCTTAATATTTGACCACTAGGCGAAATATACTGCCGAACTAAATTCAAATAATATTTTTCAAGAGAAGTAGTGTGTTAATGATAGAGCAACGGAGGAGGAGGGTTGCGCGCGCAGAAAATACCTATGAGAGCAGCAAGAGGATATGGTCTGACAAACACGGTATGGGTGGGGTGGGGGGAGATAAATTCAAGATGGCGTCAACTGACAAAGCGCATATCAATGTATGGTAGGGAGAGATAAATTCAAGATGGCCGCAAATGACAAAACACATATCAATGTATGAGAGATCAAGATGGTCGCAAATGACAAAACGCATATCAATGTATATGGCCTAACAAAACACCCTGTATAAACCTAACATTAAAACTTCTCATATAAATTTTTAAAAATTTGGCAACATCCAAAACAACTTTTGTAGAACAAGTAACTTTCGTTCGACGCTCGATAGTACCCGGTTTCGGGGTCAAGCTTTCACCGTCCGTGTTCTCGATACTGGGCTTCATACGACAGCGGCCTCGTGGAATATATTGAATTAATGCATTGAAATATTCGGTAATCGTGGCGTTTAATACTATATTTGTCGGAATGCACATATTGTGAATAGTTCTTGTTGTTTATTACAAGATGTGTTATTTGTCGCAGTGCAATGTGAAGTTAATAATAGTTCAGATTTAGGATTAAAATATAAAACAAGGGAGGTGTAAATATTTTTTATTAAAATTGTGAAAAATTATACCTTGAAATATCACTTGACATAAACGTTTCAATGAAACCAATAAATAAACAATACTACAATAAAATTTAACAATGAAAAAATCACTACACTACCCTTTTCACACCCGAACAAACACTATTCCCCGAACTATCAGTCGTCAGTGGTGCTCGACACTTCATGCACTTGGATTGGTCGGGGAATAATTATTCGCTGCAATTCCTCGGGTCTCCTTATACGAATCCTGCGAAGCGGCGCAGCATCCCTATGCTCTTGAAGAAACTGTTCCTGTTGCTGTAACCCTTATTCCTCCAAGAGCCTTTGTTGTTGCTGCAACCATTCTTCTCTCAACCTATCGTCTTCCAGGACCCGTTCTTGATGTTCCCGTTCTTGTACTAATATTTCCTCTGGTCCACGTCTCACAAACACTCTATTTCCGTCTACTATCCTCAAAAACCTGCCGTCCCACACTTGATTCTCCATAATTTAAATATGTAATATTCTCTTAAAATTTGCACTAAAAGGTTTGACGTAAACTGAAATTTGGTTGTAGAATTTTATTAAAAGTCTTTTGTAAAAGCAGTTTAAAAGACAGGTGTATCTCCCCCAATTAAAGTTTGGTAAAAAGATGCATAATGCGACATTTATCTTTGCCAATTAAAGATTAATAAAAAGACATGCGAAATGTCCAATTAATAGGGCAGATGTATTAATTAAAGTAGGGGATATGTGATCCAATTTGGTAATACGAATAGGTATTATAATATTACTATGTCCCTTTGTGTCATAAGTGGTGTTGCATAGACCAAACAATTGAAAAAACTATTTAAATTAATAGTCACTGTAATATTAGCAAATCAAAACAAACCCGAACAAACCCGAAAAAACACAACATCTCATTAAATAAACCATTCTCATTAGTCTTTGCTCAAACTTCCCCTATGAACATATGTTTAATTCGTTATATAATATTATCTTGATCGTAACACACCCTTTCGAAAAAGCAAACGACATTCGTTATCTTGATTGGGACAAAATTTCGAAAAAGCAAACGAAATCTAGAACATAGAACACAGCAAACGTTATTAAATAATGTAATGGCAATCCTATAATAGAAAAAACACATGAAAATAATTAACAGCTCATATGCCATGCATCTGTAATAGAAAAAAGACATGGAATTAATTAACAAAAATAAATGCTATAACCAATGCGACCCCTTATTTTGTCACGACCCCCCAATATAAAAAAAAAACCGGTAATAGAAAAAACACACGGAAACATTTGCCAAAAAACTTTATGTTCTAACCCAATTCAAACTATTTTTTGCTTATTTTGTCACGACAGATAGACATTATGTGTGAATTTGGCGACCCACGAATTAAGGAACCAGACATTCCTACATTCTAACATCAATGACACTTTCGCCCATTACCATTTAGATAACGTATTAGTAAATAGCTTTTAGTGATCACTACTTTTTCTTTGTTAGAAGTACTCATATAAAAGCCCTGTATTTTAGAAATTAAGTTAGTACTGAATTAAAGAGCTTTGTGTTAGCAAGCAAGTTATTTCTTTTTAAAAACGATTTCGGCGAGTCGAGATCTTTAATTGGCGCTGCGAACAGGATTACTTCATTGATCCTTTAGTGTTTAGAATTCCTTCAGCGAAATCTTGGGTTTCTGCGAGCTGTCAGTACTCAACCACTAGACACGGTTAAAGGAGGAGAAGTATTGGTCCAGTCCAGTCTGCACGTCTCTGATCTTCCTACAACTATGTTATTAGTAATTATTTTGTAAGTAATTTTCACAATTTTCCCACATTGTTCGTAATTTTCAAGTGTGTTAAGTATTTAATATTTTTAATTTTAGAGTTTTAAGCAAAAATATTCTTGATACAAAGATTATTGATTTATGTCCCGTGATAGATCACCTTTAAAAAGAGATTCGGAAATAAATAATTTAAAAATGGCTACTAATAATACTTTATCATACGGTGACATTCAAATTCGTTTTAATTTTGCAAAATGCATGGTACCTGAATATTTTGGAGGTTCCAAAGACTTAAATTATTTTTTAATTAATGCTAAAGAATTTTTGGATAAATTTACATTCACTGACGAAACATTGACATTATATTTTTTTAGATATGTAATCTCGCAAATTAAAGGCGATGCAAGAGATATAGTCACTCTTCACAATCCACTAACTTCTGAAGATTTAAAAACACTTTTAATAAATAAATATAAAGACCCCTGTAACAGTAAACAAAGGTTTTTAATCTATCTATCGGTAGTATCATTGTATAGTTCATTGCTGCTAAGTTATAATAATAGTTATATTTATAGTCTAAGAGTGGTTCCGTTTCCAATAATTATATTATAAAAGTTCAATACAAATATAACAAGATCGATTGGAATAAAATTGTGATTATGTACAAAATAAATATTATAACAATACTTATATATTTTGTAGAATCCAAAAAAAAATTTCAAAACACCAACAATAACAAAAATGTCAGGCGTTCCATGTACAATTGTAATTACGATCCTAGATCAACTAAATTTTCCACTACCAATGGCACTAATTGTTATTAGACACATATTCAAGAAAGTTTCAATAATTTAAAATATCCTAAAATCATAATTATTATTATTTTAAAAAATATTTACTTATAATTTTAGGTTTGGTGTAAATTGTATAAGTTTAAGAGAAAATAAGATCTTTGTAAGTTTGTCCTATTCTCCAAAGAAGGAAACAATTGTAAAAAAATTTGGCAATTTACCAGTAAAATATTCAAGATTAAATACAACAACCGAAGATGAATTCAATTTATTCGAGAAGGCACTCCAAACGTTTCAATTTGGTTTTGAGGAGGCGGAAAATTTACCTTCTTCTTCTTCAGCTACAGTAACAGCAGCAGCAGCAGTAGCAACACACCCTCCAGGATTAAAAATATTAGAAAATATTGTCAAAAAGGCAAAATTACCAACCCCATTAATTTCTGTTTCTAATATAGATTCACCCCATTCACCTCCTGTATCACCTCCGGCAATAATAGTTGTTAATGATGATGATACTGGGATAGATGATGATGATGATGCTATCGATATCAACCTCTCACAAAAAGAGGTTGATTATTTTAATGCAACTAATTAAACATTAATTACAGTTTATAGGTAATTAACATTAATAACTATTTCGTTAAGTATTCCAATGATCTTGTTATTTTTGATATACTTATACAATCAATCAATTTAATTTAATTTTAAAAATTTTTTAGGTTAAGGGTTAATAATAAAAATTAGATAAAATAAGAGAAGATTAGAAGAACTTAGATTCTAAGGTAAACAATGAATGATTCTTACTTAGTTAATTATTAGTAAGTAGCTTTTTTTTGTTTTTAGGTATTTTAAGGTTTTCATACTACTATATAAATAAAATGCAAGTTCAGCAACCACAGAAACATAAACGATTCGTAAGAAAGGTTATGAAATGTTGAAGTTGTGAAATTCGGGGGTATGGTAATATTCATGTGATTGTGGATGATGTCGAATCAACCACTTTATTCCCTACTACTATTAATCCTAATCAATCTAATCCGTTCTTTAGATCAGAATGTCCACTGTGCAATGGACCAATGATGCTGAGTTGCCAAATGTATTGGTCGAACGAGTGGATAAAAACGGTAACTGGGGAATATACCCCAACATTTTTAGTAGAGGCCAACCACCACCACCACCACCAGGAAGAATTATCAACAACAACAACAGCAGCAACAAGAATGGACAGCAGCGGGAACGAGTCTATCCTTATTCCCCATTCAAAAAGTTCAACAACATCACTACCTCCAGCACCCGAGTCATGAGTCAACAATCATTAATATGTAATGAAAATATTGCTAACTTAAAATTTTGTTTCAATTGTAATGAAATAAAATATTCAAAATACTTTTATAGCTTTTGTGTTTATTGTAATAAATTAACACCCAATAATTATTAATTAAAATAAACAAATTACCGAGCTGGGACGGCCAATTTTTGCAAATCTGCCGACTGGACTTGAACTTTACTCGGATTTTAACGGACGGACGGATGAAATTTTACTAAATATTTTGGCTGTCAAATTCGGTCGAAATAGGCCAAAAATAGCCATTTTCTTAGCGAAATCCTGAAGTTAATTGACCGATTTGAGGATGGAAATGGTATGGAAAAGATTCTATGGGATTTCGGCTTTCGATAATGACCCCTATCGTTGCCCAAAATGGAAAATTTCCTACCATTTTCCCGATTTCCAAAATGGTCTGCAACGACCTATTTACATTGGGCTTATGGGAGAGCCGAAACAGGGTGCATCTTGAAACCAGTTATTCGATTTCTTCTAAACGGTTCACGTTGGAGCAATGAAACTTTTGGGGTATACTTTGGTATATATGGCGTATCTTTAGCCGATGTACGACATTATACAGGGTGTTCCGTTCATAAGTTATTAAATGAAATAATCAGAAAATGTCAAAAAATTAAATATTATTTTCTACGACTTGCCGGTCTCGTAAAACTTAAGCGATTCAGTTTATATTCTAGTATGTTATCAAGAAACTTATTTAGAAAAAGTCGTCGCGAGATTTTTTCAATAAAATGTCGGGAAGTCAATTTTTTGATTTTTTTAAAGTTGGAAAGCATGGAAATGCAGGGTCATTTTCGATAATTAATTATTCGACTTGGGTCGCGTAGATTTGCTCCGGGTTAGAACCGGTGGATAGGTCATCTCAAATACTAATATTTCACAATACATCATATCATGCTAAAAGGCCTATAAAATGGAGAAATTTGCGAAAAACTGAACTTGATGATTTCGTAAATTTTTTTTTTTGCTTTTTATGGGGTAAAATAATATTTGATCGAAATGTTATATATGTCATCAGAAAGAGCACATCAAAACAGGATTATAAATCATAATTTAGTTTCTTAATTTCTTATACAAAAATAACTACAATCGATTAAGCAATAAGCACTAATTTTGACATCCTCTTACTAAAACCCATCTGTACGCTAGTGTATGTAACTTTTTCAATCGTTCTTTAGCCTATCATTTAAAGGAATAAATTACCTTTACGTTCAACATCGACTGCGTGATCCAAAAATATCCTTTGGCGGATAAAAAAAATATTTTATAAATTTTTTCGAAAATTTTTTTTTCAAAAGTTCAGTTTACTCTGCTATATCTTCTATAACTTTTCGTTTAGAGATTTCTTTCTAGGTTTATCTGATTCCCTCATCTTTTCCGAACATTTTGATGTATATAAAGTTATCATAAAGATGTTCGAACTTGGAGAAAATTAAGAAAATTCGTAACGGTGACAGCAAAATTTCTAACTTTCGCTCGAAATGTATGAAAGGCGTGGCTTTTACCGTAATTCGTGAAAATACATGGGATGTTTAGCAAATTTTTAATAGGGTCGTTTCGCATTTTGTGGAAAAATAGGAATAATTTAGTAAATGGTCAATTTGAAGAAAATTCAAGTAGCACGTTATGTTAGTAATATTAAAGGAATTTAAAAAATTTTATTTATTTTTTGACACCTGTCAAATTGACGTTTTCTTTGTTAGTAAAAATTGCAAGATTAATAGAATTTCACAAAGTTGGTGTCGTTTTCGTATAATTCGAGGGCAAGGAATCCGAAAATTTAATTCATATTTTGACAGCTGTCATTTTAACAATTCTTTGATTTCGGTTAATTGTCGATCATAGGCGTAATGGTAACATAATTTCCCAAAGTTGGTGTCGATTTCGTATAACTCGAATGTAGGCAATCCGAAAATTTTATTAATTTTTTGACAGCTGTCAAATTGACGTATATTACGTTGGTAATAGTTCCAAAGTTAACAAAAATTCACGAGTTTGGTATCGCTTCTATATAATTTGAGTATGAGGAATTCGAAAATTTTATACATTTTTTGACAGCTGTCAAATTGACGTTTCTTAGGTTAGTAATATGTGCAAGGTGAACAAAATATCGCAAGTTTAGTATCGACTCTATGTAATTCAAATGCAAGAAGCCCGAAAATTAAATTTATTTTTTGACAGCTGTCAAATTGGTGATTCTTTAGTAAAGAATAAGTGCAAGGTTAACAAAATTTCAAAATTTTTGTATCGATTCTATATAATTTGAGTATAAATTATCCGAAAAATGTATTTATTTTTTGACAGCTGTCATTTTTGACATTTTTTTGTTAACATATTTTCACAAGTTTGGTATCGTTTCTATATAATTTGAGTATGAGGAATCCGAAATTTTTATCTATTTTTTGACAGCTATCAAATTGACGTTTCTCAAGTCAGTAATAGGTACAACGTCAACGGAATTTCGCAAGTTTTCGTATCGTTTTTATGTAATTCGAATGCAAGGAATCCGAAAATGTTATTTATTTTTTGACAGCTGTAATTTTTGACATATTTTTTTCTATTCGATACGTAAAATAGTGAACGGATTGTTCGCAATCGATTGTAGCTGGTACCTTAAAATGTGAAACGGTCACATTACGGTTATAATTAACAAATTTGGGTGCTATGTACCCCCATCACAGTCCGCAGGAGTGTGGCCAACGAATTAATGCATCAACCTGCATTCAAACTTCTCGATGCATCCACCCAAATCGGTGGTCAATTCTATGTAATAATAACAAAAACACACGTAGGCGAATCTGTCGCATACAGGTGAACGGCGGAGCCCTGCCGCGGAGCGGCTAGTTAATAACAAAAACGCATGTAGGTGGATGCCGGAGGCCCCTGCGCGGTTAGCGCCTAGTGAGAATCTGTCGCATTTTGTAACTCATTAATGGTTTCCTTCTAAACATAATATATTTATTCTATCAGTATACATCAAATATTATATAAAATGTAAGAATATTTAATAATTTTTTTTTTGAATTTTTAAGAATTTCAAAATTTCTTGATATTTTTCAGTTTTTCTTAAATATCTCCGTAATCTAAACCAATAGGAAAAATTTGTATATTTCCTTTCTGATAGAGAATTTAATAGTATATTTTGTTTGTTCGAAACTTTTTTTCTCAAATGTAATCGTTTTTGAGATATTTGCAAGAATATAGAAATCATGATTTGCTCAATAACTCAACAACTATAGTAGATACAGAAAATTTTATAGACTACTTTCTTGTAGACCTTATCAAAGTGCATCTTTACGATATATACAATTTTACCGTAGAGATAATACTTTTCGAATAAAATCGAAATATATCGATTTCTTCAAATTTTTAAGGCATTTGCATGAATTATTTAGAAATTAAAAAAAAATTAAAAATGAAAATACTAGGGAATTAATATAATTTGGGGAATACCTAATTCGAAAATTTTATAGATTTTTTGACAGCTGTCAAATTGAGGATTCCTTAGTAAAGAATAAGTGCAAGGTTAACAGAATTTCAAAAGTTTGGTGTCGATTCGATATAATTTGAGAATGAGGTATCCGAAATTTTTATCTATTTTTTGACAGCTGTCAAATTGACGTTTCCTAAGTCAGTAGTATGTACAAGGTCAACGGAATTTCGCAAGTTTGGTATCGTTTCTGTGTAATTCGAATGCAAGGAATCCGAAAATTTTGTTTATTTTTGACAGCTGTCATTTTTTAAATATTTTTTTCTATTCGATACGTAAAATAGTGAACGGATTGTTCGCAATCGGTTATAGCTGGTCCCTTAAAATGTGAAACGGTAACATATGTTATAATGAACGAATTTGGGTGCTATGTACCCCCAACACAGTCCGCAGGAGTGTGGCCAACCAATTAAAGCATCAACCTGCATTCAAACTTCTCGGTGCATCCACGCAAATCGGTTGACAAATCTAGATAATAACAAAACACATATAGGCGAATCTGTCGCAAAAAGAGGGTCCGCGGAGCCCCGCGCGGAGCGCCTAGGGGGGCTATGCCCCCCTAGTTACATAGCGCCCTTCGGACGCTATGTATTACGCCGTGCGAGTGACCTTGAGTGCGTATGTTGTCGTCGTCACCTTTGACATTTTCGAGGTCTCGATTTTTTTGCGAGAAATCTGTCAGAGTCGAAACGACGAAACTTTTTGGTTTTACTTTTGGATAGTGCGCGCGTATTGTCTCAAATTTTCGAGTATACAGGGTGTGCCGTTTCGAAGTTATTAAGCGTCAAAGTCGACTTTTCGGCGATTTCAGTTGTGCTACGTTTCAGGTCGCAAATCGCAATTTTTTCGATTTAAATTTTCGGAACGTGGAGTGGACCGGACGCTACAGAACCCTATTGAAACTGGGTAACGTACGACGATTAGAAGTAATTTAAAAGAATTTTTGAAAGTCGAAATTTGACAAAACAGGGTCATTTTTGGTACCTAATAGCTCGAACTGGGTGGGTCCTAGCGACACGCGGCTTAAAATTTTCGATTTCCCATCTCAAAAACTAGGTGCCATCAGTACATCTATCTATACCTAAAGTTATTAGAAGATGGGAGAAATTTGAAAATACTGAACAAGTTGAAATTTAAGGGTAAAAATGGACGGTTTTTCATTTTTTTCGAGGTAAAAACGGCTTTTGATCGAAATTTAGTTTACTTTACCGGAAAGTTCGAGGTAAATCACATTCGATACGTATATTTTCGTTTCTTCGATTTAAATACCGAAAATACTATTAACGATTGAATTTTAAAAATTTTGAAATTGTGTTTTTGTCACCACCACACTTAAATTCTTCTATACGCTTTCCTATTTAACATTTTCCATATTTTTTGACTTTTTCGTCACGCGGAATGATCGTACTTTAAGATTCACACCAAGAGCGCGCTTCGAATTACGATCTAAAGGGTTAAAAGAAATTAAATATAACCATTTTCACCCATTTTTCACTAAAAGTCGTGTTTAGTCACGAATAACTCTTACAAATATCATCTCGGAGAGTTCTTTATAGGCGTATTCTTTCCGTCCATCTTTTCTCTCAACATTATTATCTTTCAAAATTTTTGAAATTTCCTTTCAATCGGGAGAAAAACGACGTTTTTCCGAGCTGGGACGGCCAATTTTTGCAAATCTGCACACTTCGTCGATTTTAATCAGCATGCCTTGGAATAAAATTAACCCAATTTGTTGACTGTCAAAATTCGGCCGAAATGGGCCAAAATAGCCTTTTTCTTAGCGAGATCCTGAAGTTAATTGACCGATTTGAGAATGGAAATGGTATGGAAAAGATTCTATGGGATTTCGACTTTCGATAATGACCCCTATCGTTGCCCAAAATGGAAAATTTCCTACCATTTTCCCGATTTCCAAAACGGTCTGCAACGACATATTTACATTGCTCTTATGGGAGAGCCGAAACAGGGTGCATCTTGAAACCAGTTATTCGATTTCTTCTAAACGGCTCACGTTGGAGCAATGAAACTTTTGGGGTATACTTTGGTATATATGGCGTATCCTTAGCCGATGTACGACATTATACAGGGTGTTCCGTTCATAAGTTATTAAACGAAATAAGCAGAAAATGTGCAAAAAATTAAATATTTTTTTCTACGACTTGCCGGTCTCGTAAAACTTAAGCGATTCAGTTCATATTCTAGTATGTTATCAAGAAACTTATTTAGAAAAAGTCGTCGCGAGATTTTTTCAATAAAATGTCGGGAAGTCAATTTTTTGATTTTTTTAAAGTTGGAAAGCATGGAAATGCAGGGTCATTTTCGAAAATGAATTATTCGATTTCTGTCTTATAGATTGGCACCGGATTCGAACCGGTGGATAGGTCATCTCAAATACTAATATTTCACAATACATCATATCATGCTAAAAGATCTATAAAATGGAGAAATTTGCGAAAAACTGAACTTGATGATTTCGTCAAAAATTTTTTTTGCTTTTTATGGGGTAAAATAATATTTGATCGAAATGTTATATATGTCATCAGAAAGAGCACATCAGAGCACGATTATAAACCATAATTTAGTTTCTTAATTTCTTATACAAAAATAACTACAATCGATTAAGCAATAAGCACTAATTTTGACATCCTCTTACTAAAACCCATCTGTACGCTAGTGTATGTAACTTTTTCAATCGTTCTTTAGCCTATCGTTTAAAGGAATAAATTACCTTTACGTTCCACATCGACTGCGTGACCCCAAAATATCCTTTGGCGGATAAAAAAAATATTTTATAAATTTTTTCGAAATTTTTTTTATTAAAAGTCAAGTTTATTCTGCTATATCTTCTATAACTTTCCTGTTGGAGATTTCTTTCTAGGTTTATCTGATTCCCTCATCTTTTCCGAACATTTTGATATATATAAAGTTATCATAAAGATATTCGAACTTGGAGAAAATTAAGAAAATTCGTAACGGTGACAGCAAAATTTCCAACTTTCGCTCGAAATGCATGAATGGCGTGGCTTTTACAGTATTTAGTGAAAATTAGACAAGGGCAAGTGTTTAAATTCATCAGATTTGAATAAATCATGCACACCGTCTGGAAAAATAGGCTTAATTTGATAAATTGGCAATTTGAAGAAAATTCAACTAGTAAGTTATGTTAATATTGCTAAAAGGATTTAAAAAATATTTTAAATTTTTTGACACCTGTCAAATTGACGTTTCATTGGTTAGTATAAAGTGCAAGATTAATAGAATTTCACAAAGTTGGTGTCGTTTCCGTATAATTCGAGGGCAAGGAATCCGAAAATTTAATTCATATTTTGACAGCTGTCATTTTTAACAATTCATTGATTTCGGTTAACTGTCGATCATAGGCGTAATCGTAACAGAATTTCGCAAAGTTGGTGTCGATTTCGTATAACTCGAATGCAGGCAATCCAAAAAATTTATTAATTTTTTGACAGCTGTCAAATTGACGTATATTACGTTGGTAATAGTTGCAATGTTAACAAAAATTCACGAGTTTGGTATCGCTTCTATATAATTTGAGTATAAGTTATCCGAAAAATTTATTTATTTTTTGACAGCTGTCATTTTTGACATTTTTTTGTTGACATGTTTTAACAAGTTTGGTATCGTTTCTATATAATTTGAGTATGAGGAATCCGAAATTTTTATCTATTTTTTGACAGCTGTCAAATTGAGTATGAGGAATTCGAAAATTTTATATATTTTTTGACAGCTGTCAAATTGACGTTTCTTAGGTTAGTAATATGTGCAAGGTGAACAAAATATCACAAGTTTAGTATCGACTCTATGTAATTCAAATGCAAGGAGTCCGAAAATTGTCAAATTGGTGATTCTTTAGTAAAGAATAAGTGCAAGGTTAACAAAATTTCAAAAATTTTGTATCGATTCTATATAATTTGAGTATAAGTTATCCGAAAAATTTATTTATTTTTTGACAGCTGTCATTTTTGACATTTTTTTGTTGACATGTTTTAACAAGTTTGGTATCGTTTCTATATAATTTGAGTATGAGGAATCCGAAATTTTTATCTATTTTTTGACAGCTGTCAAATTGACGTTTCTTAAGTCAGTAATAAGTACAAGGTCAACTGAATTTCGCAAGTTTGGTATCGTTTTTATGTAATTCGAATGCAAGGAATCCGAAAATTTTGTTTATTTTTTGACAGCTGTAATTTTTTACATATTTTTTTCTATTCGATACGTAAAATAGTGAACGGATTGTTCGCAATCGGTTATAGCTGGTACCTTAAAATGTGAAACGGTCACATATGTTATAATTAACAAATTTGGGTGCTATGTACCCCCATCACAGTCCGCAGGAGTGTGGCCAACCAATTAAAGCAATAACCTGCATTCAAGCTTCTCGGTGCATCCACCCTAATCGGTGGTCAAATTTAGGTAATAATAACAAAAAAACACACGTAGGCGAATCTGTCGCATACAGGTGAACGGCGGAGCCCTGCCGCGGAGCGGCTAGGTAATAACAAAAACGCATGTAGGTGGATGCCGGAGGCCCCTGCGCGGTTAGCGCCTAGTGAGAATCTGTCGCATTTTGTAACTCATTAATGGTTTCCTTCTAAACATAATATATTTATTCTATCAGTATACATCAAATATTATATGAAATGTAAGAATATTTAATAATTTTTTTTTTGAATTTTTAAGAATTTCAAAATTTCTTGATATTTTTCAGTTTTTCTTAAATATCTCCGTAACCTAAACCAATAGGAAAAATTTGTATATTTCCTTTCTGATAGAGAATTTAATAGTATATTTTGTTTGTTCGAAACTTTTTTTCTCAAATGTAATCGTTTTTGAGATATTTGCAAGAATATAGAAATCATGATTTCCTCAATAACTCAACAACTATAGTAGATACAGAAAATTTTATAGACTACTTTCTTGTAGACCTTATCAAAGTGCATCTTTACGATATATACAATTTTACCGTAGAGATAATACTTTTTGAATAAAATCGAAATATATCGATTTCTTCAAACTTTGCATGAATTATTTAGAAATTAAAAAAAAAATTAAAAATGAAAATACTTGGGAATTAATATAATTTGGGGAATACCTAATTCGAAAATTTTATATATTTTTTGACAGCTGTCAAATTGAGGATTCCTTAGTAAAGAATAAATGCAAGGTTAACAGAATTTCAAAAGTTTGGTGTCGATTCGATATAATTTGAGAATGAGGTATCCGAAATTTTTATCTATTTTTTGACAGCTGTCAAATTGACGTTTCTTAGGTCAATAATAGGTATAAGGTTAACGGAATTTTGTAAGTTTGGTATCGTGTCTGTGTAATTCGAATGCAAGAAATCCGAAAATGTTGTTTATTTTTTGACAGCTGTCATTTTTGACATATTTTTTTCTATTCGATACGTAATATAGTGAACGGATTGTTCGCAATCGGTTATAGCTGGTCCCTTAAAATGTGAAGCGGTAACATACGTTATAATGAACGAATTTGGGTGCTATGTACCCCCATCACAGTCCGCAGGAGTGTGGCCAACCAATTAAAGCATCAATCTGCATTCAAGCTTATCGATGCATCCACGCAAATCGGTTGATAAATCTAGGTAATAACAAAACACATATAGGCGAATCTGTCGCATACAGAGGGTCCGCGGAGCCCCGCGCGGAGCGCCTAGGGGGCTATGCCCCCTAGTTTCTCTAGCGTTTTAATATCGACTTAGCTGGCATTTCGACGAGAGATGCGTTAGTGAACTGTGATTTCAAGAAGAAAATGGTATGTATTTTTAATTATTTTTTAATTATGTATGTATGTATATAGAGTGATTAATTTTTTCTATAAAGGGTTTGTATTAAAATCATGTATGTATGGTGTGTATAAATGTTCCATAATTGTCTAGTAAATTCAATTTATCGCACAATCTAATGTATGCGTGAAAGTGGTATGTAACCTTTATCGAAAAAAATCCATGTCGGAGAATGTGTTTTTAAGATAATATCTCGCTAACATTGATTGAAAGCGGTCGCGTAACACTTGTGTAGTGAATTTTATATTTAAATGTGAGTAATTTTTTCTGTTTAATTCTTCAATATTGAGCATAAAAATGTACAATTATTTTTTATAAAGGGTTGATTCTTTGGGTCATTTTTTTATTCATTCACACTGTTTAATTATTTTTTATCATCTACAAAAATGTACAAAGGGTTAGTTTTTCTGTTTGACTCATTTTTTATTCATTCACACTGTTTAATTATTTTTTTAGCAGCTACAAAAATGTACAGGGTCATTTTTTATTAAAAATAAATGGATGTAATTATTTTTTTATGATTAATTCTTCAATATTACGTATAAAAATGTACAGGGTCATTTTTTATTAAAAATAAATGGGTGTAATTATTTTTTTATGATTAATTCTTCAATATTACGTATAAAAAATGTATAGGGTTATTTTTTATTAAAATAAAGGGTATTTTCATACTTTGTAATTATTTTTTATTATGATGATGTAAAACGTATTCATTTATTCTATAAAGGGATGATTGTTTTCATGTTTTTATTCATTCACACTGTTTAATTATTTTTTTATCACATACAAAAATGTATAGGGTCATTTTTTATTAAAATAAATGGATGTAATTATTTTTTTATCGCCTACAAAAATGTACAGAGTGGATTGGTTGCTTCATTTTTTTATTAAAATAGAGGGTGGTAGAGAGTTCAATTATTCTATAAAGGATTGATTGCGAGTTTTGGATCTTCTTTTTATTTTTATTAAGTATGTGTCCAATTTTTTTATTAAAATAAAGGGTGTAATTATTTTTTATCGCATACAAAAATATGCAAACAAAGGGTTGTTTGATTGGATCATTTTTTTATTAAAATAGAGGGTGGTAGAGAGTTCAATTATTCTATAAAGGATTGATTGCGAGTTTTGGATATTTTTTTATTTTTATTAAGTATGTGTCCAATTTTTTATTAAAATAAAGGGTGTAATTATTTTTTATCGCATACAAAAATTTGCAGACAAAGGGTTGTTTGATTGAATCATTTTTTTATTAAAATAAAGGATTTAATTATTTCTTATTAGGTACATATAATGTTCAATTATTTTTTATTGCATACAAAAAATGTACAGAGTGGATTGGTTGCTTCATTTTTTTTATTAAAATACAGGGTGGTAGAGAGTTCAATTATTCTATAAAGGATTGATTGTATGTTTTGGATCTTTTTTTTTATTTTTATTAAGTATGTGGTCAATTTTTTTATTGTTTTTATAGTATAATTGGAACACATCATGAAAGACATCATCGACTTCGGGTACGCCGCCATCTCCTGGCATTCCAGATTGCATAATCTGGAATCCCATTGTCATAGACAGCTTCCTATTGACTCATCAACTGGAAAGGGGTTCTCTGGAATAATCGTTTGCCTGAAGTCTAGTAAGCTACTTTTTTTATTATCATGAAATAGATTTAAAATATGTTTTCCTACAGTGAATTTTTTCCTTATTCTAGGTAATACAAAAATGTAATTACTCTTATTAAGTGTTTTTTATGATAATAAATATGACGTAACGTTAGATAAAAAAATCTACCTAATTTATGTATATGAACTTTATTGAATCCTGAATATGATTGTATGATTTAATTTTTTTGGTGAAAATCGCTAATTAAATATTCTTAATATTTTTTGACCTAACATTGACTTTGGTTTCAAAATTTTATTGAACCCAGGATTTTTTAACTGGTTTCTAAAATGATGTAACTTTTGATAAAAACCACTAATTAAATATTCTTAATATTTTTGACCTGACATTGACTCTGGATTTTTTTAGAATATTAATTTGTCAAGTTTTTTTTTTGTAAAAACCAACGACATGGCGAACTGTTAATGACCTCATGGAATCTTAATATTTTTGAACTGGCATTGACTCCGGATTTTTTTAGAATATTAATTTGTCTAGTTTTTTGTAAAAACTATCAACATGTTGAACTTGAATTCTGGTCGTCATCTTAATATTTTTGAACTCGGAATATTTTTTTTGATTGGTTTCTAAAACATGATGTAACTTTTTCTATAATAGCTACTTAATATGTTAATGAACAGGATGTAGCTAAAATCCAATTTTATTATTATTCTGATCTTTGATATTTTAAAATTAAACACATATAGGTATTTGAAAAATATTTATTTCGTATTATACAAGAGTTGATATATTACCATTACACCAATTGCAAGAATGTTGGCTATTTGGAACCCCATCGAAATGACATGTTGAATCAGGTCTATTGTAGTGAATGAAGCAGGGAAGCATTATCTGCAATTGGAAATTCTGTTTGTAAGATGTTGGTAACTTGTTCCAGGATTCCAAAAGTTCAAACGGGCTTGCATATTTGATAAGGTATTCCAAAGGAAACATTTTCAATTCTTCTTTCGTAAATTCTTGTAAGTGTTTCTTATTACTTAAATGTACCATCATCACATTGGTCGATGCATACGACATCCTGGTTTTCTTGTATTTTTCGAAATCTATCCCTTTCTTCTTGTCTAAATTTTCTTTTTGCTTTTTTAGACAATTTTGGTTGGGGTGTTCTAATAATTAAATTTTTTAAAACATACTCTGTTGGATTGTAACTTGAAGATTCTGTTTCCCAACTTAGATCGACTGGTGCTTCCATTTAATTTTTTCAAATTTAAATATGTCTTAAATAGGGGTTAAGGGTGGTAGGAGGAATGTATATTCAAAGGTGTTTATTACGAGGGGATAGGTCTATGGTGGGGGGATGTATGTAACCATGTATCCATTGTTTGGATATATGGTGTGTATGGTTTGGGGGGATGTATGGGGTGAGAGTGGGAGGATATTCATAGGTGGGTGGTAGGGGGGTATGTAGGCTTGGATATATCCATGGTCTGGGTTCTGTAAAACTTCCCTACTACCCCACGCCAATGTATCAAAACTATTTGGAATTCTAAATCTTTTATCATCAGCTGAGGTTAATGCTAATTTATTAACTATTTCTGTATAAATATTATGTAAATGTGATTTAAAAATGTACATTGAACAAAAAATTTTTGAATTATTTTCAACAACATCTTTATAATGAATAAGATCTAATTGTTTATTAATACTGTTTTTTTGAATTCCCTTTGCTTTTTTAAGCAAACTATTTTCTGTTTTGACACAATAGGCCTTTGCCCCAGTACCATAAAATGATTGTATAGGTTCACCAGCATATTCATCCTTAAATTTACCAACAACAGAATTAGTTACAAACATCTTATGAATATTATTAAATTGGTAATTTGAAGTGTCAAACCTATAAATATGATTTTTTATATCTTCATAAACATTATCCGTTTCAATTTCTAATATAAATGAATCAGTATCTGTATATAGTAACTTGACTTTTTTATTATACAAGGGTTTCATAAACCCATAAAAGAAATCATACATAACAGTTTTAGATATGTCTAAGATAGAAAATCCAACATATACAGGTTTGTCATATTTAACTAAAACTTTCTGCATTTGAATTGCAACAAGATTTTCAGAGAATATTGTGTGATCTTTAAAATGTGGTTTTGCTATAAGATTTTCAGCACCATCTTTTCTATTATTTTTAGACCATTGAGTCACCAACCTAATATCAGTCCTTTTATCAACATTTTCCATCGTTTTTCCGTAAATACTATTATTTGCTAATTTGTATGTATTTCTATCAAATTCATTTTTAGCCTCGTTTCTTAGTTTTGTATTTAAGTCGATATATTTTTTTAACCATGTTGATTGTGTGAATTCAATTACTCTATGTATTTTAGTTAATTTAATTCCATGTTGAAGACATTGTTTTAATGCAGTGTAGTGAATTACATATTTTCTTTTATTATTTAAATTTGGAATTAATTTAGAACTTTTAGAATTTTGTGGCTTAAAATTTTCAGGACAGAAGGGATATTCATTATGAAAGTTATGTAAATTTTCAGAATATTCTAAATCAACCTCCATCACATAGCCCTTTTCAGATGTGTTAGATATAGTCATTATATTAAAATTTTCAATTTGTGCCTTTGTGAGCCAAACAAAATCTTTTTGTGGTAAATATTGTGACATACTATGACCATATAAATTCGTTGCATCAAAGTACATAATATACTTGTTTGGTTGTGAGTTATCATAGCCTGAAATAAATTTGTTATTTGCAATGGATTTTCTACTTATACAAGTACTAACTCCACCTCGTACACCATTTTTAAAAAAGTGTAACATATCTGTGTCAGTTAATAATTCTAAATTTACACCAGTGTATCGTAAACAGGCATCAAAACTTAATCCTGGAAATGTATAATAATGTGCTGGGTCTAATTTATAAGTGTTGATACATGTTTGTCTAAAATTTTGAAAAATATCTGCCAATAGCAATATATCGGATTTGAGATATATGTCTGAATAATCACCTAATGAAGTACATTTGAATATTTTCCAAACATTTTTTGCCCTTTCATAATCTTCATTACTAATATGTTCATCTGTTAACTCGTTATAAAATTGTTCTTTTTCTGGTAACATTGGTTCCAATAACTTTACAAAGTCATTAACATAACTATATGGAAAAACTCCTTTCTGACGAATGTAATTAAACTGTTCATTATCTTGAAAATATTTTTTTACTTCAAGACATTGATTATCATTTAAAGTTCCTGCTAATTTTGCCAAAGAATATGGTAAAAATTGAAAAGAATCTATAAACCTTAGAGATATAAATCTTCTTTTTATCTTTTTGGACTTTTTATCAATGTATGTATCTACCTGTATACTTTTTTCAAAAGAAATATATTTTTCTTTATTTTGTGCTATAACACTTAGTTTTTCTTTGTCATGACATAAATTTTTAATAAATAAATGTGAATCATAATTTTTTAAATTGTGAAATATGACTGGAATAAAATTTGGTTCTTTATAATTTAAATTACACACAGAATGACTAGGCCCTCTATATTTTCCACTTGTGTGCGAATGATCAGCAACTTTTGAATCTAAAATTGGTTTATTACAAATATGACAATCATTTGAATAGTCGTGATGCAATTTTTCAATACTATTTAATTTCAGAGGTTTTATATTTTTTATATGGTTGTTGTAAATAGTGTGTACATCTCTTTCTAAAAAATTTATAAAAACTTGATCACAATTGAAGCCTCTATAAAATTCAAATTTTGATAAGCTATCGTCAAAATTACATTTAATGTAATAGGCAAAGGCGTATGGAATATGTTCATATTTTTTAATGGTGTATGAAGTATGAGGATCTAAACTAGTTTCATTATTATTTATTGGTTTAAGAATACACTCAAAATCAGCGTAAATCACGAATGGAACTTTGTTTTTGAATATTTTCAAATTTTAGAATGTTTCCAGGAACTGTATTTCCAAATTTGTCTACTTTTGACTCTTTTGATGGTAAAGTAATTCGTACATGGTCACAATCATATATGCTATGTCTATTTAATAACTCATTTGTAGAAAAATATTGTAAACAACCATCACAAAGAAATTTTTTTCCATTATGACTAGATAATTGCTTAGAAATTAATCTAGATAAATTTTTAATGTAACAATAATGAAATTTTTCATCATCACTAATCAATAGCAAGTTAACATGACGAAGTAATTTTGTTTTTGTATAGTGTAGTGGGCCAATTATTTCATATTCATATTTGAAATCTATTTTAACTTTTTCCAAGGAGTAAACATTAACTGATATATTATTCTGTTTCTCAAATGTTGGTATGTCTTTAATTGCTAAAGGAAAGTTCAAACCTGTCAAATTTAAAACTGTCGAATAGTGTGGATATGATGCTGTCTGATATGCCAATCCATTGGGTGGTATGAGTCCTGCTATGACTGCCCAAGCAAAACAATAGTCATCATTGTTTTGTATGTTAACTACAGCCCTTTTGTTCTCTATTTCTTTCGGTAAATTAATGTGTCTTGCAGCTCTTAGCGGATTGAATTTGTTTATGTTAATTTCTACATGCAACAGATTTAATAAAATCCAACCTGAAAATAAATCACAAATTAATTATGTTTTAAATATATTAATTTTAAATATTTTAAATATAGAGATTCTTACTAAAATTTATTTATTATAGAAAATTACCTGAATCTTTTTCAGCCAATTCATCTGTTTTTCTATCAATTATTTCAATCATATGTTCCAAATCATTGGTAATATCTAAACTTTGACAGACTACTCTGAATGGTGTGTTGAATGATTTAATATGCTGGCTTTCATCACTTGGATTTAAATATAATCCAAATAATTCAATGTTTAATTTCAGACATGTGTGTCTTTGAAGTTCTCCCATTATAGTGTTTAATATTTTGGTTTTAATTTCTGCAAAAAACTCTACAACATTTATGTGAAATGTTGTGGGGATAACTTTGTATGATATTATTCTTTTTTGAAATGCTGAATTAATTATTTTTACTTGATCGTCTAATGTTGTCCTCTCTGTATTATTTTTATGTTCGTTTGTTCTAATATGACACCACCAATTATTTTTTTTAATATTTTTTTTACATTCATGGCAAAATTTTTGTTGAGCTAAAAAATAAAAAATAAAATAAAAAATTGTAAAACTTAAGCCTAGAGATAGTGTGACTGGTGTTTATCTATACTATATCAGATGTTCATAATTATGTTTCAATCATGACACATTTCAATATAATTTAAATAATTATTTTATTTCATCTGAAATGTTGAGGAATGTAAATAGATCATTTGAAGTGCATATTAACTTGTGTTCGGATCAACACAATAGACATTTTAACAATTTACTATAGTTTATAATTATTAATCTAGTCGCCTAATTTTCACAATAAAAACTATATTTAAACAACATAATTTATGAAAGCAGTTATTTCGAGAAAGGCTAGAAATAACTAATATGCCTCCATTAAAAAAATAATGCTTATGAATTCTACATCCAATAGTCAAATAATATACAGGGTGTTCCATTTGAAAATCTGGAGAAAAATTGTTTTGAAATGTGTCATGATTGAAACATAATTATGAACCCTCTGTATACTATAGATAAACGCCAATCACAATATCTCTAGGCTTAAATTCCACAAAATGTCTTGGTTAGAAAAGTTATTTTAGATATTTTTTTAAATCTTTTTTCTAAGACTGCATTTTTAATTGATTACTCTTAAGCAACATAACCAAATGAAATAAGACTTTAGGCAATTATAAAGGACAATAATACAAACCTAAATATGCAATAAAATATTTGGTGTTCCATTTAAAATAATACAGCATTATGTTGCCAACACTTTTTTTTGGACCACCCTATATTCATCAATAACTATTACACTCTACTATCTAACAAATCAGGGTGTTCCATTTGAAAATTTGGAGAAAAATTGTTTTGAAATGTGTCATGATTGAAACATAATTATGAACCCTCTGTATACTATAGATAAACGCCAATCACAATATCTCTAGGCTTAAATTCCACAAAATGTCTTGGTTAGAAAAGTTATTTTAGATATTTTTTAAATCTTTTTTCTAAGACTGCATTTTTAATTGATTACTCTTAAGCAACATAACCAAATGAAATAAGACATTAGGCAATTATAAAGGACAATAATACAAACCTAAATATGCAATAAAATATTGGGTGTTCCATTTAAAATAATACAGCATTATGTTGCCATCACTTATTTTTGGACCACCCTATATTCATCAATAACTATTACACTCTACTATCTAACAAATCAGGGTGTTCCATTTGAAAATTTGGAGAAAAATTGTTTTGAAATGTGTCATGATTGAAACATAATTATGAACCCTCTGTATACTATAGATAAACGCCAATCACAATATCTCTAGGCTTAAATTCCACAAAATGTCTTGGTTAGAAAAGTTATTTTAGATATTTTTTTAAATCTTTTTTCTAAGACTGCATTTTTAATTGATTACTCTTAAGCAACATAACCAAATGAAATAAGACATTAGGCAATTATAAAGGACAATAATACAAACCTAAATATGCAATAAAATATTGGGTGTTCCATTTAAAATAATACAGCATTATGTTGCCATCACTTTTTTTTGGACCACCCTATATTCATCAATAACTATTACACTCTACTATCTAACAAATCAGGGTGTTCCATTTGAAAATTTGGAGAAAAATTGTTTTGAAATGTGTCATGATTGAAACATAATTATGAACCCTCTGTATACTATAGATAAACGCCAATCACAATATCTCTAGGCTTAAATTCCACAAAATGTCTTGGTTAGAAAAGTTATTTTAGATATTTTTTTAAATCTTTTTTCTAAGACTGCATTTTTAATTGATTACTCTTAAGCAACATAACCAAATGAAATAAGACATTAGGCAATTATAAAGGACAATAATACAAACCTAAATATGCAATAAAATATTGGGTGTTCCATTTAAAATAATACAGCATTATGTTGCCAACACTTTTTTTGGACCACCTTGTATTCATCAATAACTATTACACTCTACTATCTAACAAATTTATTTCACTTACCTTCGATATCACTTGAAAGTTCTCGGCTTTCCTTTAGTTTATTACAAACAGTTTTTTTATGTCTGTTTAGATTGTCTTTCCTTGAAAAATGTCTTTGGCACAAATCACAAATAAACATTCTTAATCCTAATTATCTCTTCTTGTGAAGCTAAACTGCTTCGAATGTAATGAATGTAGAAGTATTGTTACACTGATTAAATAGGGTAATTTATTTAAATGAATTAACTAGGCTGTCAAATATCTCCTTCAATATAACGAAATCTTGTTGCATTAACTTATTTTGCTCTATAATATCTAAATAAAAACCTAAAGAAGTCAATTTCGCTTTACTTAATTTAGATATTTTTTGTGGATTCAATTTTATACCGGCAATTTTAAATGAATGGGAATTTTTTTTTATTTCTGTCTGTGTACTTTTATGAATAACATTATTATCTGTTTGTGTTGCAATTGAAGTAGTTGACAAATTTTCCAATGAACTCCACGGTGAAATAGATGGATTAGTACAAAATATGTCTTTATTTATTCTTTGGTCGCATGGTATAGAGTCGTCGCTAGATAAATCTTCATAGACTGGTAATTTTTGAATTTCATTATGTGAAATATTATTAGAAAAAATACCTAAATAATCATTTTTCTCACTCATATCATACAAGTCTTGTGAATTTATGTTGTTTGTCCATTCCATGTTTGTTTGTTCGAGTTTTTTAAAAACTAAATATTCGTTTAGATCTTGTTTTAATTTTCGTTCGTTTTGATTAATTAAAATATTTGTAAAATCTTTTGGTACCTGGTTTGGTGTTAGTGTAATATCTTGCAGCACTTTAATTCTATCACTTTTTATGCACTGGTTATTTGAGACATTCATTGTACACTGGATGCAGCTTAACTTAAATTTCATCTTTGTCAGAAGCTTCTTTTATAGAAGAAAATGTATGTCAGGAAGCTTTTCTTTGATCTTTCATTTAAGAAATGAGGTACTACTTTTAGAGTAGTAGAACACTAACTGTATAGTTTTTTATAATAGTTTTTCGCAACGCTTGTATTTTTTTATAAGTGTTTTGTGTTCGTTGTTTGGGCGTATCTTTTAGTCGTTTGGTTTGTTCGTTGGGTGGGTGTGTTTTTTAGTCGATTTGATCGTTGGTTGTATGTCCTGTGTAATTTCAATAGATTTGCTTGGGTTTGTTTGTTTGTTCTGTGTGTCTTTTAGTCGATTTGGGTTTGTTTCGGTGTGTCTTTTAGTCGATTTGATCGTTTTGTGTGTCTTGTGTAGTTTCAATAGATTTGCTTGGGTTTGTTTGTTGGTTCTGTGTATCTTTTAGTCGATTTGGGTTTGTTTCGGTGTGTCTTTTAGTCGATTTGATCGTTTTGTGTGTCTTGTGTAGTTTCAATAGATTTGCTTGGGTTTGTTCGTTGGTTCTGTGTGTTTTTAGTCGATTTTTTCGCTGTGCGGGTTTGTTTTTAGTCGATTTTGTTCGTTGAGTGGGTGTATTTTTTAGTCGTGTATTTGGTTTGTTCGTTTGGGTGGGTGTGTTTTTTAGTCGATTTTTCGCTGTGCGGGTTTGTTTGTTGCCTGGGTGTGTTTTTTAGTCGATTTGATCATTGGTTGTATGTCCTGTGTGTCCTGGTGGTATGTATCATATTTTTTTGTAGGTTTTTTTCTTTGTTATTAATAGCTAAATACCTAATTTTAAATATTTTTCTACAAACATTGTGTTAGTAGATAAGCAACAACAGTTCTAGAACAAATAGGGGTAGTTTTACATGTTATTTCTTATGGGAAAATTTAAGGTTCGATCTGCATTTTTATGGCCATTTTAAGGCGTGGCACTTTTTTAAGTTCATATAGGGGTTGATGTACCATATAGGGGTTGATGTACCATATAGGGGTTGTTCGGGTTTGTTGGGCGCTAACTACCATAGGCACTACCATAGGCACTAACTACATGGGCACTAACTACATATGCACTTCTCTGTGGCCGGGGCCCTATCTCTATGGGTGCCCCACGACTGTCCTACCTCTAGGACCGGGTGCCCCAAATTGTCCTACCTCTCTATGACGTCACTGCTAGCCGCGTGATCCATGATGTCGTCGGCGCCAATATTAATCCTGAAAAAAAGTTAGCCGTCTACAAGGCTCGAACCGCCGTCCTCTAGATTACTAGACATAGAAATTATCTCTGAGCTATCAGGGATTGTTCGAAAAAACCGCAGACTAGTTGATGATAGAACACGTGCATGACAAATAAAAAGATATTTCGCAATATTAAATAGTACTGAAAACTGTTAACTACTACTATAGTCGATGGCGTCGTTGCACGCGAAATTAGTCAAGAAGAGACAATGGTATCTGTTAATATAAAATACCGATGTTGTTAGATGTATTTGCTTTAGGCAACCATGTATATTGTGCGGTAGTAGAAGCGTGTATGACTATAACTAGGTGAATAGACAGGTAGCATTATCTACTAATTATTGGTAGTAACCATAGAGGGCGCTTGTCATCAAGTATATAGGCTATAGATGCAACAATACGGGAGTAATAAAGCAACTGCAATCAATATTTATATATTACAGTAAGGGTATCATACAAAGCGCGCATTCAGGTATCATAGGTAAAAATATATTGATGCATATCCCACTAAAGCGCAGTTATTGCAGTAATGTATGTAGGACGTGGTATTATACAACACACAAAGGTAATAAAATTGTACCATATTAAAAGGACGGGCAAGCACTTCAAGGTACCTGTACTAAGCCATGTAAATTATACAGGACAACGTTTCGTAGGTGAATAAAAGAAACTAAAGTATTTATTAACAATATCAATACAGAAATAAAAAGTATAATAAAACCTTCAAATCAAATCAAAATCAGCATCAAGTACTGAAATTAGGGAAAAACCAAAAAATATATACAAAAAGTTGTTACTTTAATATTATCCTATTAAGGCAAATAACATAGAACATGTATCGGCAGTCGTCACAGGACCCATATTTCTGAAAATTACAATAACCTCAATTTAGGACCAGGCAAGCTATTATGAACATTATTTTGGTGGTTCACCGCTAGTTCGGGTTAACAACTAGCTCGTGGTGGTTCGGGTTGATCACTAGTTCGTGGCTGTTCGGGGGTTTGTATACATGCTTTCGACAAGTACGGCCCTGGAAGTAAGACGATAATTAGCATTCACAAAAGGAAATAATATTTACATTAAATAAAATCCATATTACACCTAACATTTATTACAGGACCCAAAACAGTGTCAAAATCAACGTATTAACAGACACTAATTCTCAGAAAACATACACTAAACCCCTTTTTAAACAGAAAAACACTTAAACCCTTTAGAGAACAAGACAGTGTTATGGTTTTGTATACGTACTGTCATAAGTCTCCTGTTAGTGACCTTGTACTGACATGGTATTGTATATGTCATGTCTACGTCGTGTATGCGCATTGTCTCACTTTTTAGCTGTTTAAGGGAACATACAACGTAAATCAGAGACGATTATACCAAAAATAGCTTACACCTAGGCGGTTCATCATTAAATCTTGATCAAAACAAGGCCTTTTTAACCTGAAAAAACAGGGCTTTTTTTAACCCGAAAACCACTTAAACCCCTTTTAGAGTACAAGAACAAGGTAGTGTTTTCGGAGTGTCGTTGTTGTGTCAGTGTCTCACGTTTTTTTACATGATAAATAGCTATTACATCGTGGTGGTTCGGGTTGTTCACTGTTCGTGGTGGAACAACTGGTTCGTGGCTGTTCGGGGTTGTCTGGGTTTGTATACATGCTTTCGACAAGTACGGCCCTGGAAGTAAGACGACAATTAGTATTCACGTATCAACGTAATAACAGACCCTAATTTTCAGAAAACAGGAAACATACACTAAACCCTCTTTTAAACAGGAAAAACACTGTAATAAGACACTAAACAGCTGTAATAAACAGAAAACCCCTTTTTAAACAGGAAAACACTAGTGTCTTTGTAGTGTTTCTGTTGTGTCAGTGTTGTCTTATTGTTGTCTTATTGTTGTGTCAGTGTTGTGTCAGTGTCGTGTCAGTGTTTTGTCAGTGTTTTCTGCAGTGTTTGCGCAGTGTTGTTGTTCTGTATACGTTGTGTAGGCGTTGCGTCTCACTTTTTAGCTGTTTAAGGGAACATACAACGTAAATCAGAGACGATTATACCAAAAATAGCTTACACCTAGACCGTTCATCATTAAATCTTGATCAAAACAAGGCCTTTTTAACCTGAAAAACAGGGCCTTTTTTACCCAAAAACTACTTAAACCCCTTTTTAGAGTACAAGAACAAGGTAGTGTTGTCTTAGCGTTGTGTCAGTGTTTTTCTGCAGTGTTTACGCAGCGTCGTTGTTGTGTCAGTGTCTCACGGTTTTAAATAGCTATTACATAGATAAATGTCATTATTAACTTAGGCACCAAGATGGCAGGTAGAAAAATAAAAATTAAGCTCCTGGAAATACCCCAAAAGGAAAACATATTTGGCTTTAGGACAGACGGAGTGAACTGGTTTATAGGAAATATGTCTGTTGAATTTCAGAACGAGAAGCTTATTATTAGTAATGAAACATTTAATTTAACCGACGGGTTACTGAATTTACTAACAAGCACGCATCCAAAACGATATTCAACTAAAGATTTGGATGATTACAAGGAAATACTACTTCTTACTAACGCACATAGGAGGCACTTTGATCCTAACGAACATATTAAATCAAGTTCTAGTTGGAAGTATGCAAACATTATATCAAAGCTATTTCCGCCAAAAAGAACACACGAGGCAAAAACCAGAGCCGTACATGAGGCCCCCCTTGAAGCCCCGGAGGAACCACTAGAGGCCCCAGAGGATCCACTAAAATACACTGACGTTAATGACTTGATTGATCGCTTTAAACAACTACACAATGGAAAGCCGGAAGAGAATCCTAACTTGCCTGAAATAATGAGAATATTAAGAGAACTAGAAAAACTAGGTGTTATAGAATTTTATAAGTGAATAAACTATATTTTTAGGAAAAAATGTTTTTTATTGTTAATATCTAATCCAAACAAATACTTACCACACAGCTTTCCTTCAGGTCTTGGAATATGTTCGCTTAGGCCTATCTGAATATGTTCTGTTTAAAAACCATGGCATCAATGGAAAAACAAAAGGCTATAAAAATACGTTGGACCTAGGGAAAAACTATTAGTAAAAATGAAGTGTTTTTAAGGGCGTTTGGTTGAGAATATCTAATGGATACATTAAACATTCTCGTAACAGGATACCAGCCGTGAACTGAGCCCTAAGCGTATCCCATTTGATTTTTTTGAACGGAAAACAAAGTTTCAAAACAAAAACCTATGTTGGCATCTTTTTTAACTGCGCATGGCAGACACCGTTTAGGTGGTCATAATGGCTCTTTTTACTTCGTATTTTTGGCATCTTTTAGCTAAATGATAATAGCTCTATAGCATAATAGGCGAGTAGCCCGTTACACTGTATGGCTCTTTTATAACATAATAGGCGAGTAGCCCGTTAAACTGTATGGCTCTTTTATAACATAATAGGCGAGTAGCCCGTTAAACTGTATGGCTCTTTTCTTATATTTGGCAGTATTTAGGGTTGACATCATGATTATCAGGCTGTGGCAAAGGAAAGCAATAAAAAGTATGCGATGTACTGGAGGGTAGCTTGGGTGGTGCGTAAAAAGTATATACGAGGTGGAGTAAAACTAAACAGCGGAGTAGAGATAACCAAGATCGCCATGGCAGGGCGATATCTATAGATAATGGTTCTAAGGGCGTATATGCAGGTTTATTTCTATTTAAATAAGCGTTTAGGAAGTTATTATGTTTGCATTGAATGCAGCTTTGGATGACTCATATAGATTTGCTGAATGCGAAAGGATGACCTTTTAAGAAATCTGGGCGGGTCAAGTTTCTTCCATAATGCTGTAATGCCCCCACGGTAGGGTGTTGCAGGATGATTTAGATATCTGCCTTTTATCATCATGGGGGCTGAGACCGATTTTAGATTGTCGCACAGTGTGGAGTTCATGCTTTGTGGACCGTATTAATTTTTGTGAAATTTCTGTAAACGTTTCTAAGCAGATTACATAGTCCTCGAAAACTATATCATTTTTAATAACGGACTTCTTTACCCCTTTCATCTTCTTAGTTACACCCAGATTTGCCAATTTTCGCGCGATCTCTACCCGCTCCATATGGGCCTTTTCCAATTTTTGTTTTTGTTCTTCTATTTCCTCAGGAGTATAGAGAACCTTTGTAGCGTACATTTTCGACCTAAGGCCAATAAAATGGGTCATGATACGGCCATTGTTCTCATCCTTCATCATGCCCAGTACTTTTTTGTTGACCCTAGGAACGCCATATACATTATTTTCGGGGTAGTCGCTGGTATCGAAAATTTCATAACAATCATTCTTTACAACTTCATATACATCGGGATGTTTTATTTCATAGATTAGGGAATCAGTGTCCGTGTATAAAACCGTACAATCGGCAAACGTTTTGGCCATATAATTGTAATGGAAGTCGTAAATAGTTGTCTTGGCTAAATCCAGGATACACATGCCCACATATATTGGTTTGTTAAAATATACCTCAGACTTGTTTAGTTCTATAATTACGAGGTTTTCGTTAATGATAGTAGCACTCTTAAACTCTGGTCGGGATATTAAGGCTTCTGCGCCGTAGCGACCATCCCAGTTCATTAGCAGTTTGACGCTGGAATGCTTTCGGATATTTTCCATGGTTTTTCCGAAAACCGCATTATTAAAAAGTTTAAAAAGATTTTTTTCAAAATCATTTTTGGCGGCCTGGCGTAGTCCGGTGTTTAAATCAATATATGATTTAAGCCATGGAGATTGGTTGAACGACAACACCCGGTGTATTTTCACCAGTTTAACACCCATCGCCAATACCTGCTTCAAGTTCCGGTAGTGGATAATATACTCGGACTTATTGTGTAGCGTTGCCAATAGTTTGGGATTTTTTCCGTGGGGCGGGGTATCGTGGTGAGGGCACGGAGGAAGCTCGGAAAACTTATCATGTAGGGCCTCGGGAATCTCTAGATCCACCTCTAAGATATGTCCAACATCGGTGGTGTCTGAGATCTCTGAAACGTTCAACTGCGAGATCTCATCTTCAGAGAGCCATTTAAACCCCCCGTATGGTAGATATTGTGACATTGCCCAGCCATATTGGTTATTGATGTCGAAATATGCTAGATAGGCATCTTCTTTAGCGGGATCATAGTCGGGCATGTATTTATTATTGGCTTCTGCATAGCGCTTCGAACATTGACTTAGACCTCCGCGTATACCCCGTTCAATAAAATAAATCATATCTAGATCGGTGAGAAGCTCCAACCTAGGTTGCTTGGATTTATACATCTGGAACAGCATACAAGTCCAGGAATATCCAGGTAGGGTATATGACCATGCAGGATCTAGACCGTGAGTGCTGTGGGATGTAGCTCTGAATTTTTCGAAAATATCGGCCAAGAGAAGAACGTCCGTCTTTAAATATAGTTCGGAATATTCTCGCATGGTCCTACAGGAAAATAGTTCCCATACTTTTTGCGCGTGCGCGTAATCGTTATCGCTAATTATAATATCCTCCAAGCTGTTGTAAAACTCGGCCTTTGATGGTATGGCAGGGCTTTCTAGCTTAGCCCAGTCATCCATAAAATCATAGGGGAACACGCCCTTTCTGCTAAGTAGCGAGTACTGTTCCTCAGTTAGGTGTGTAAACTCTGATCTTAGAATTGGATATTCAGGCAAATCTGCAGCCAGCGCATCTAATTTAGAAGATAGAAATCTAAAACTATCTATAAATTCTAAATTGCACCAAATTATCTTTAATGTGTTTACTAAATGAAATGTATTTATCCTTGTTTACAGGCAAAATGTCAATCGCCCCTTCTACCTCGGCCAATGCTGTTATAACCATATGTCCGTCATAGCAACTTAAATTATGAAACAGCACTGGTATTACACGGGAGTCTTTGTAATTTAAATTGCAGCTTTCATGGCTCGGACCTCTATAGGCCGATGTGAGGTGATTATGATCACGTACTTTTTTATCGTCACTTGTAAATGGCTTTTCACAAATATGACAAACATCGTTCATTTTCTTCAAAAGTCAGGGGGTCCATTGGTAAATCACATAAAAATACGGTCTCGACGTTTTCTGCAAAATCCTGTAACTCTTGAACAAACCATCTCATACAGTCCGGGCCTGTATGTGATTTATAAAACGAGAGACTGGGGTCATAGGAGCATTTAACGTAATAACCCACACTGTACGGCACATGGCGTTGTAAATTTTGGGTATTTTTACTAGAGTCATCATCCTCAGGAATCAAGAGGCATTCCGCATCTGCATAAATTACAAACGGAGCCATTTCCTTATACCCGAAATTTGTAAATTCCACCCACTTGTTCTCCTCTTTTGGAGCTTGTGGGACAACGCCGTTGTTTAGTTTTTTGCAGTGTTTTATATGCGCAGTCAATTTAGTTTCCGACCTAAAATAGTGTAAACACCGATCACAGATGAACTTTCGACCATCCTCCCGACTTAGCTGGGAAGAAACCAGACGGGACAAATTTTTTATCCATACATAATGATATTTAACAGGGCTTAAATTATCTAAATCATCGCACACATAAGTATCTTGCAGAAGCAATAAATTTACATGTTTATCTTTCTTGTCCTTAGTAATGTAATGAGGGAGTGCGCTAAAACTCTTATGCTGCTGCAAGCGGTAAATATTTATTGACAGGTTATTCTGAATTTCAAACCGTGGAATTTGGCCAAGCGTTATGGGAAACTGAATACCTTTTAAATTAAGAACTTTGCACGGATCGGGGTAAGAAGACGGCCTATGGGGATTATTAGACGCGGGATATAAAGCTGACGTAACCGCCCATGCAAAACACAGATCATCCTCGTTTTTGACATTAACACACGCCTTTTTCTTGCCAATACATTTCGGTAGCTCTATATAACTTCCAGCACGCATAGGATTATATTTATTAAAATTAATAGTTAAATTAATAACTCGATTTAACGCCCATCCAGAATCCCGTTCTTGGAACTCATCCAAGTCGGTAAGAAGGGGATCGTGAATATTTGATTTGAACCACTGATCTAAATTTGTATCTTTATAAATTGCGGCGCTAGCCGTATTGAGATATTTAGTTTCACACAGCACCTTATCTGCAGAGATAATTTTAAACTCACTGCACAGAACTGCATTAACCTTGAGCGCCTCGTCTTTTTTCAATGCGTTCTGCACTCGTCGTTTAAATAAAGCCGAAGAATCGCTTAAAAAGGGGGGTACATCTGTATGACGTACATTTGTTATAACCCCCGTCCTAATTCGCGACTTAAAGGCTGAATTAACATCGCTCCACTTAACGCGGTGCGTTGCTGTTTCGGCCCTTCGCTCACCACTGCCGCTACCCACCTTTGCATCTTTTAATATTTGTCGATAGCTCTTAATCTGGGCCAGACAAGCCGAAATATGTGACTTTTCAGGCCCAGTTTTCGCCCGTTTCAATTGCTTGTTCAAGTTATGAACGGCCCGCGTACATTCCCTTAACACAATACCTGAGTCACAAGTATCACTTTCAACCTGACGCCGTATTGATGTGACATAATCACTTGGCAAAGACATCTTGACACGTCTGTACTCCACGAGAGATGACACAAGAATGACTGGAGCTCCTCGGATGCCTCTATTTATAACCTCGGTACGAGCGAAAAAGGGGGCGTGGCCTACAAGAAACGTTCAAGGGTTAGTATGCAATCCCCAATATATTTAAATATTTTTCCCGCCTAAAAGAAACGTTCAAGGGTTAGTATGCAATCACCAATATATTTAAATATTTTCCCCCCACCTAAAATATACGCTATATTATTATATTACCATACATCAACGTTCATTCATTAGACTACTGTCAAACAGTCAACAATGCCTCAAGAGTGTTTCTGGAATCGACCCTGCAAGTGCAGTGAGTGTTTACCAGAGCTATGCACAAAGTGCCAATTATGTCTGGAAGGCACGGGGGCTATAGTTGATGGTTCGTTAAAACGAGACCGAAAAGGTATTCAATATTACGACTTTAAAACGTATTGTAATAGCTGTCACTACAAACATATCGGTAGATATTCCCGGTTAGACTTTGACATGTACAAGGCCATACTTGAAGGACAAACACCCCAAACTGCACAGGATATCAGAGACAGACTTCGAAAATGCTTTAAATTTGCATCAGAAGATTTTACAGGGGCAACGCATATAGTGTTTACTGCAAAGTTTGACGCCGCGGGAAAGGACGAAACATCACGTTAATTAAAGAAACAGGACCAAGTGAATTATGGTTTGAAGAGCAAGTTTTGGAGTCCCTGGTAGAGAGAATTCAAAAGCATCCTAAACCTATAACATGTGTTTATCTAATCTGCGAAGAAGCTATTGAGAAACAACAAAAGTTTTATATAATATAAGTTAATAAATAATTTCACTTTAAACGCTCGTTTTACTTAATTACTATAACAATAAATGATGTACAATAAACCGGCTCGAAATGTAAACAAAATAGCGCAACGTTGAATACAAAAACACGCTAAGCAGTGTTCAGCTGTTCAGACTAAACCATTAAATTACCGATTCAGTGAACCATTGATCTAGTGGTTCATTTTAACGATTCAGTGAACCACTGAACCAGTGATCGTCTCGAACAACCACTAATCCGTGGTTACAATGATCCGTGGTTACAATGATCCACTGAACCACGAAACCATTAAATCAACGATTTAGTGAACCATTGATCCAGTGGTTCATTATAACGATTCAGTGAACCACTGAACTAGTGGTTCGGTGGTTTGCCTGTTTATTAACCCTGTGACTCGAGGCTCAATGTTATTATCAAGTTATTAATACTATCTAAATAGAGTACCGCTGTGTTGCTGCTATATCTAGTTTTAAACTGTCCCTCGTAATACTATTTCATTCAGTATAGGAACACCATCGAAACCGCTAGCATGAGTTATTCTCCAAGAATCGAATCGCTACTATCCCTTAAATTAAGCCTACAAATTTTAAAACAGCCCTTTATGAGAGTAGTATTAATAACCATACTTTTGAGTTTATGGCTCATGTTGAAACGTCAGTATGCGTCGTCGGCAAAAATACGAACAAGGACCTATTACAAACAGGAACAATTAAATGTCCTTGAACAGACGCATCTTATATTAACGGGGTTCACAGATTGATGGCGTATTTCGCTTAACAAATGGTTATATTCAACAAAATAGGGTAATAAACCGGTTTTAATAAAAATATCTGAGTTTTGTTATAAACATGCTTGTGTCATTATTGTATTGCATGGATTTAGAAATGGGGTGTTTCTTCTCGGCTGTTAGCGGCAATGTACTGAAGATTGGCAGCGGGAATTTTAACTAAAGGACTTGCCATGGCCCCAGAATTCCCGACAAAGAATACGCGAAAAAGAAGCGAGGGCGTGGTTTTAAATAATGATTTAGTATACATTGCATGTCGAGCCCTACTAAATGGGTCTTCCCCTGCCATTTCAAAAGAAACTGTCGTGGATCTTGGATAATATCTAACCGACGAATTGATAATGAAAGAATTCATCTAAAAAGAAAACACTATATAAAAAAGGGGCTTTCTATAGATTTTTTAGTTTGCACCCTTTCGTTAACACAGAAACATGGAAAAGTACATCATTGTGAAAGACAGTGTGCGAAAAATCCCACGATTTGGACACACAGGTCGCACGATTGAATTCAGACTAAAGGACGTTCCACAAAACGGTGAACCGGTTTCGTGGGTCCTCGATGGAATAAACCAGGTGATTACCCGTGCTGTAGAGGGGTTGGAACCTTCAGATAAAATAGGAATTACCTTCTGTTCAAGCGAACTCCCAGGAAAGAGTGTATGGATGCGATTTAGGCCTGCTGGTGAAGTAACGTTCGATGATGTGTGGAATATAATAAGTAGTTTATATCAAACAAGCTCAAACGGCCACAACACCGAAACATTTTGTTTAAGTATTACATCTGTCAGAATACCTGCATAAGGTTTTTTAAAAATAAACTACTTTTGTAACAACTAAAAACTGTGTTTTATTCCCTTGTTCTTTTGAGAATTTAAAAACCCACAAAGTATCATTCTATGAAATATTTGTCTAAACCACCCCATAAAGAGGTTCCCTTGTTCTATTAGAAAACAGTGCGATAAAAACACTGTTACAATTTTTCCTGTATTTTTCAAGCTCCATTTTGCAGTACCAATTTTAAAAACATGGTGCAATGTTCCCTGTATATAATTTTCCCTGTATATTTCTTTTTCTTTAGTCTAGTTTAGACTGTACTGCATAAATAGTTTTAACATATGTTATCTTTATTGTTTTTATTTTAAAAGGGAGAAGTTATTCGTAACCTGAAATCTAGGTAAGCTGCTTGTAGCTTTTGGATTTCAAACAGGAATATTTGCTCAGAAATGTAAGAGGCTTCCTAACAAATAAAATAAAAATATAATAAAAAACCCCCAGAGCCATTTTGCAGTACAAATTTTTAAAAAAAAACAAAAAGTGTTTTATATTTTTTGTTGTATCGATAAACAACATGAGTAAGAAAAAACACATTGTTGCACATTTCCCTGTATATAAGCCTTAACGTCATTATTTCTAATAATTAGGATTTTTTCTACCTTTTTTCCCCTATCTAATATCTGTTTTTCGGTAAATATTAGGGGCATATACACTATCTAAAAAGTGACTCACCTTTATTGTGGGGCGTTGTCTGGTAGTAGTCTGGACGCCTAAAACACTGTCTGGAAGCCTAAAAACATCATATTAGATAAATAAAAACAGTGACAAAAAGGGTGTTAAAGTTCTAACTACTCTGTAACCGAGCGTTATTGTAAGTTACGGAACCGTTCAAGGTGTTTAGTAACCAAATAGTAAAAAAGTAAGTGGGCAACTCCGTTATCTAAAATAAAATAATCACCACGAGGGACAGCAATAAACGTAGAACGTAACACCGCTAAACCTAAAGATGGGGAAATCGATGCTCCAACAACGTCACTTGGTTTACAAGACCAGATAAATGGTGCGTACATTAAACAATAGACAAAACAAACTATATAAATCACAATACTCGCTTAAACCAATGTGAATTCAGAAAATTCAACACATTCATTACGTTTGAAATAAGAAAAATAGTATAAAATGAAAATAATCAGAACTAATCTCCATGACTTAAAAAGAAAATATTGATTCCTCATCGCCGTTCAACCACACAAAAACACTATAACACCCCTTAAAGAAAATACAAATGTACTGGCAACAGGGCAGGAAAAACTTCCCAAATGTTGCCTCCAAAAACGCTGGAACCTTCATCAAAGTCATGAGTCAAAAGGAACGATTTTATATGCATTTCTACCAAAATCGCTTGCCACAAAAAACTATCCCCTTTTTTATAAATGTTTTTATCAAATGTGAAATTCCTAGAAGAGAATGAGATGATACGTGACTGATGGCTGATATCGATACGCTATGAAAATAAAATCTATTTAGTTAAGATTAACATCGGAAACAGCCATAATGCAGTAAGTAACTAAATCTAAGTTCATCAAAACCCAAAATATGCTCCCAAAACATCATTCAATATACGTCGTCGATACATACGAATTGTATCGATTCATACGCCCATAAACAGCCTACAACCCCAGTCCTCTGCACAGTGGCGCCATCTGGAACGTTTGCGGTGACGCGCGCAAAGATTCTATGTCCCCGAGAAATGACAGCCGTCAACTCCCAAAATTAATCAAAACAAACTCGGAATAAAACAAAATTTAAGGTAAGAGAATCAAACGTGAAGGTAATCAAATAATTATCCCCAATATGCTAATCTGGGTAAAATATTAATCGTAGGACTCTGGTGCCTATCAACCTGTTCAAAGGGTAACAACATGGTGAAATGGGGACCTCTGGTCGTGTCTCACAAATGCATGGAAACCGGTCGAAACGCCCGAGAAAGACTGCCGTAATGTCAAAGGCAATCAGGCACCAACTAGGCCTCCTCTATTCCTACAGAAAGTCCAGAATAAGAAGCTTGTTTCAAGTTCTAAATTTTGCTACGAGTTGTAAGGTAAGAAAGAAGTTATACTATCTCTGCATGTTAACAAACTGTGCCCCTGTAATATCAGGTCGCCAGGTAGAATTCAACAAAAGTTATTCGTAAAATGATTCGGTTATATATAAGAACTACTGAAATAGACCTCTGCAGCGCATTTTAAACAAATAAAAATATAGGCATAAATCTACGGTATTTACTAAAATAAAAACTAAACCGAAGGTAAAAATGTTAAATTTCCGTAATGGCAAAAATGACTCGTTACAGCACCAAAAACAAAAAAATTCTCCCTGCTTCCAAACGGAAGGAATTAGCCGGTTCTCCGGCCACATTTCGTGCATAAAGCCATTCATCAGTTCAACAGTATCGTCGGGCCGAGGCAAAGAGGGCTTATTAATATAAAACACGTGATACTGAAATTTTTTAAAAATTATTTAAAGCCACTAAATTTTTGTAAACACCTTACTTCACTTTCAGGAAACTTGGCTTGAATGAGGGCTTCTGTAAATTCTATTAGTCGTTGAGATAACGGCAATTACACTTTAATTAAAAAAACAGCCTGTTAAAAACACTTTTAAAAAATAAAAGGGTACTTACTTGTATATATTTGTTCACTTAAACTACTACTGTGTAAAAGGTTTCGTCTTTTTATACCCGTACTACGTAACCTTGTTTAATCAGAACTTTACAGGATGTGTCTACTTACATAGACAAAAACCTTCTAATTTTTTCGACCACCTGTTACACTCTTTCACTTTCCCCCACTAAACTCTCACCCCTGAGCTCTGTTTTTAATAAGGTCAATCAATTAGTTATTTTAAGATGATCATCCCACTGCAAACCCTTTACGACCACAAAAAACTATGGTTGTGTCACTCTGTTTTAATTGCAACGTAAAACCGCACCTTTAAATTATTAATGCATAAAGTGCAGTAAATACAAGGAATTCGCCAAGAAAAGGTAAACAGGAAATAACCATAATTTTATTCAATAATCATTGTTGTTTTCGTTACTGAATTCCTAAACAAATACGTTTTTATATTTTTATAATCTAATAATTTGTGATTTTTACCTAAAAATATCCCCTATGAAACATATATACGGAGGTATTTTGCAGGGCTGCTGCATATTTTTGCTTTATATACAGTGTGGATTGTATATTTTTACCCTCATGATATATACTGTGTGACTAATAACCCCTATGAAACAGATATACGGAGGTATTTTGCAGGGCTGCTGCATATTTTTGCTTTATATACAGTGTAGATTGTATATTTTTACCCTCATGATATATACTGTGTGACTAATAACCCCTATGAAACAGATATACGGAGGTATTTTGCAGGGCTGCTGCATATTTTTGCTTTATATACGGCGTGGATTGTATATTTTTACCCTCATGATATATACTGTGTGACTAATAACTTTACCAACGGATGGGAATATACAGTGTGACTAATATGCATATTTTTCGCTTATGTCTGCAGAAGGGGGGCAACCTATGTAGATAACTGTACATGGAGCCGGAACAGAAGTACACAGAGTTCACGCATTGTCTCCCATCTTGCCCCCATAATATAGGTATAATAATATTTCATATCGTTAATGAACGAACCTATGACTCATCTAGTCGCACCGCGATGACTCATCCCCCGCGGCATTCGCGAAAACCCCCGCGAGTCATCCCGCGAAACAAGTTTGTACCTTAATTTAGAATGTGGCCCGGTAAAAAGAGAGAGAAAATTTGGGGTCTTTGATGCCCATTTATGTGTGTACTCTGTACATCAAGAATTTCTAGACGTGATGAAATTTTTATATTTAATCATTATGTTAATAACTTACAACAAATAATTAATTGCTTATTACCTCATTTACAAGTATGTAAATATTATGCATAGTCTATTATTTCCTTTTGTGAATACTAATTTCCGTCTTACTTCCAGGGCCGTACTTGTCGAAAGCATGTATACAAACCCCCGAACAGCCACGAACTAGTGATCAACCCGAACCACCACGAGCTAGTTGTTAACCCGAACTAGCGGTGAACCACCAAAATAATGTTCATAATAGCTTGCCTGGTCCTAAATTGAGGTTATTGTAATTTTCAGAAATATGGGTCCTGTGACGACTGCCGATACATGTTCTATGTTATTTGCCTTAATAGGATAATATTAAAGTAACACCAACTTTTTGTATATATTTTTTGGTTTTTCCCTAATTTCAGTACTTGATGCTGATTTTGATTTGATTTGAAGGTTTTATTATACTTTTTATTTCTGTATTGATATTGTTAATAAATACTTTAGTTTCTTTTATTCACCTACGAAACGTTGTCCTGTATAATTTACATGGCTTAGTACAGGTACCTTGAAGTGCTTGCCCGTCCTTTTAATATGGTACAATTTTATTACCTTTGTGTGTTGTATAATACCACGTCCTACATACATTACTGCAATAACTGCGCTTTAGTGGGATATGCATCAATATATTTTTACCTATGATACCTGAATGCGCGCTTTGTATGATACCCTTACTGTAATATATAAATATTGATTGCAGTTGCTTTATTACTCCCGTATTGTTGCATCTATAGCCTATATACTTGATGACAAGCGCCCTCTATGGTTACTACCAATAATTAGTAGATAATGCTACCTGTCTATTCACCTAGTTATAGTCATACACGCTTCTACTACCGCACAATATACATGGTTGCCTAAAGCAAATACATCTAACAACATCGGTATTTTATATTAACAGATACCATTGTCTCTTCTTGACTAATTTCGCGTGCAACGACGCCATCGACTATAGTAGTAGTTAACAGTTTTCAGTACTATTTAATATTGCGAAATATCTTTTTATTTGTCATGCACGTGTTCTATCATCAACTAGTCTGCGGTTTTTTCGAACAATCCCTGATAGCTCAGAGATAATTTCTATGTCTAGTAATCTAGAGGACGGCGGTTCGAGCCTTGTAGACGGCTAACTTTTTTTCAGGATTAATATTGGCGCCGACGACATCATGGATCACGCGGCTAGCAGTGACGTCATAGAGAGGTAGGACAATTTAGGGCACCCGGTCCTAGAGGTAGGACAGTCGTGGGGCCCCGGCCACAGAGAAGTGCATATGTAGTTAGTGCCCATGTAGTTAGTGCCTATGGTAGTGCCTATGGTAGTTAGCGCCCAACAAACCCGAACAACCCCTATATGGTACATCAACCCCTATATGGTACATCAACCCCTATATGAACTTAAAAAAGTGCCACGCCTTAAAATGGCCATAAAAATGCAGATCGAACCTTAAATTTTCCCATAAGAAATAACATGTAAAACTACCCCTATTTGTTCTAGAACTGTTGTTGCTTATCTACTTGTGTTCTAGGTTTTAACTCGTTTACTTTACTTATAAGTTCAGGACAAAAGTTAATAAAAAAATTATATGCTTACATACATTGTGACCAAAATGTATTTGGAAAGTTATTGTCGAATTGTCTTTAATAAAAAAAAAAATGTATTGACTGTTTACTACACCTATAATTTGATTCTTGCATGTTGGTGTTAGTACGCCCAAATTGGCAGTTTACTATACTTTTCTTTCTTGTGTAGTACAAAGGTTCTATACTTTTGGTTGTTGCAATTTCGATAGTACAAAGACATTGCGTTTTGCCAAAAATATTGGTAAGTTATTTCACAAATAATTTAATTTAGGATGTCTTTTCGATGGTTTTTTGGTATCCCAATTCTTCAGTTTGCTTATACATATTGTGGTGTGAAGTTTATGTGAAAACAAAGGTTTTAATATGCAAAACAACGACGAATTGTGGCATGGGCGATATTTGCGCGTAGTAAATAATAGGGCTGAAATAATAAACCAAGGACAAGCTGTGGAGCGACCTCAGGTGCCGAATCGTCCAATAGTTTTAAGACGATATTGGGAACGGGCGCCCGTTCCTGAGGAAGCAGTGGAACAACCTCAGGAAGCTGTGGAACAACCTCAGGAAGTCAACCAACCTATCGTTTTAAGACGACAGTGGGAGCGGGTTCCAGAAGTGCAAGAATTAAATGTTTGGCCACATCCTGAAGAAGAGCAGGAAGAGTGGCGTCCTGGGTTACTACACGCTTGGGAACAACCTGCTTGGGAACAACCCATTCCTGAAGCTAGATACGACGAGGGGCGTGTGTACATACCGCGCCCCATACAACTAAACGTTGTATCTAGCACTACAAACAACTAGTTTTTTTCGGGGTTTGTTCGTGTTGTGTTCGGTGATTCTGTTTTCAAGTGTAGTATTGTATAGTATTTTTTCTATCATAAGTGTTTTTTTTAAATTTATCTACTATGTTATTGCAAATTCTGTTTATTAACAATGAAAAATAACTTGTGATTTTTGTTCTCATTAAGTTTCACAATCATTTAAATGGATAATTTGAACAATAGAATGGTTTATTTATCTTGAAATATTAAACAAAATTGTGTATATTTTTCTTATATTTTATATATTTTTTTTTAAATGGATAATTTGATGAATAGAATGGTTTATTTATCCTGAAATATTAAACAAAATTGTGTAAATTGATGAATGCAGAGTATATTTGTTTCACGATGGTGAAGTATTTTGTAATTTTTTCTGAAATTTTAATCAAAATTGTGCAAATTTAATTCATCAGGAATATATGATCAATAATGTGTGTTTTGTATTGTTGGATTAAATTTATTTGTTTTTAATATTGTATATTATTTACCTTATTTAGTACATCCTATTATCCTTGAATTAGAACACAAATAGCACATAATATCACAAACGCAGTGTTCATATGTTGAATTAGATCACAAATAACACCTATCACACACGCAGTGTTCATATGTTGAATGAACAAAAGATTGTACCGATAAGAGAACACTAATTTCATTTAGAGACCGCACCAGACAACGCGATAAACTAGCTGAATTTTCACATAGATTTGTGGAAACAGTTTATACCTGGATGCATTGTTGCCAAACTTTCTTTGTCTAAATCTGCAGTTTATGATTTAACTGGTAATATAACTTATGATTACAAATTTTAGCTCTTGCTGTAATTATTATGACAACATTTTTAGTATTTGAATTCAATTACATATGATATTGTCAATTTTACATAGCATTCTGCAGCATCTGATTGCGTGTTTGGCAACATCTGATAGCGTGTTTGTAAAATCTTCGTGTTAAAACAACTTTCAGTCGTTGCGTGCTTAGACTAGAAAAAAAAATCAAAGGTTGCACGTATCATATTCAACCATATTGTATATCTTTCATTGTTATTAAGGGGTCTTGTCACTTTCGGCCATATTGGATAATTTTTTCTCACTTCAATTTAGTACAATTTAGTACAAAAAAATGCTGAGGGGCTTCACTCCTCATTTAGCTCTCTCATGGGTTGCGGAACGTGCCGTAGGTCATTGAACTCACTCCTCATTTGGCTCTCTCATGGGTTGCGGAACGTGCCGTAGGTCATTGAACTCACTCCTCATTTGGCTCTCTCATCAGTTTTACCGCCTCCTCATTTGGCTCTCTCATCAGTTTTACCTCCTCCTCATTTGGCTCTCTCATGAATACACTACTGTTCTCCCCTTGTTCGTATTTACGATTCCGTGCATTTTTCCTGATGGAAGCACCATATTGACGTTTTCAACATGAACTAATCTAAATGTACCATACTCAAAAGTGTAAATTACGCCGTCTACTATTAAGACTACCTGCCCGTTAGGTCGTTCATATATAGCAGAAATATTTTTAAAATCTTTTGGTAAAAATGTTAAGTAATCAGTTATCAGAAATGGTTCCTTATTAATTTCATTGGTATTAAGATTTAGCATCCATACAAGGCGTTCATAAAATATAAACAGCTTATTTTTTATAACTAAAAAGTATTAAGAGTGTATGAATTTAACTCACACAAATATGTAATATTTTTAAATACTGAGGTAGAAGGAGTCACTGTAGGTTGAATTGGAGGATGTGTCGTTGCAGGTTGCGCAGAAGGTGTTTGTGGCCTCTGAGGTCTCTGTGTATATGTAGGGTGTGGTATTTTTGAGGTTTTGTTTTTGATTCCATAAAGCATTTGAATTGCCAATATATCATCGGGCATTAATTCTGATCTGTTGTGATAAAAGGCATACATAATACTCTTGGACACTGAAGAGTGATGAATGCCTAGTGCATGTCCAATTTCGTGTGTAAGAACAATATCCAGACTGTATTCTCCATCCTTGACCTTTGTATCCGTAGTCCAATTTATATTTTTATCAACATGAATATCCACCGTGGTAATACCATTACCCGGAAAAAATGCGTGGGCCAGTGCTCCGCCCCCAAAACCATTAAGACAGGTTACTTTTTCACTATACCATTCATACGTGTGATTTTTTTCTTCAAAAGTAATTGAAATATTGGGATTAATACTTAAATACTTAAAAACGAGGTTAGTATGCTCGGCCCACTTTTTGAATGCATTTTCTGCTACGCGATAATACTTATAATGTGAGCTAGCGAAAACAGGAGGATAAATGCGCCATGTTACAAGTGACCCGTTCCATTTGTTGGGGCCGACAGTAAATGAGGCTGTTATGTCTGGAATACCGCATCTTGGCTGTTTCATTAACGTAATAGTTTCGTTATTTAAAGTTCCATCAGGTACTAATCCATATCTTGCCTGGAATTCTAGAAGTCCTGGGGATATTGATGTCAGAGTACTATTATTGACTGTTGCATTTATATATCCATATTGAATCGAGTATTGCGTTGCTAGAAGTTCGTTGTCCCGGAGTTCTGTAGCCCCGTATTGAACCACGATGCATAGTACGAGCACACTTACATACATTGTTGTCTGTTCAAGCGTCAATGTTAAACTAAATTTCATTGAGTATTACTCTTATTTTATAGGACTCCTTAGTGAATTATATTCTTGGAGAATAGACCATGCTAACGGTTTCGTTGGTATTCACATCAATGATATAATGAATGAAATAGTATTGTATTACGAGGGGACGTCAGAGTATGGGTTTTGGGTTTCTTTGTCATTTCGTACCCGTAGGTTTAGAGCTTCTTACGGTATTAAATAACGTGATGTTTGTAGGTGATCTTATTAGCACCTAAACAGCTGTAATAAACCGTTAAACCACTGTAATAAACCGTTAAACAGCTGTAATAAACCGTTAAACCACTGTAATAAACCGTTAAACAGCTGTAATAAACCGTTAAATCACTGTAATAAACCGTTAAACCACTGTAATAAACCGTGTTCCTATTTATTACAGCTGTTTACCTGTTTATTACAGCTGTTTAACGGTTTATTACAGTGGTTTAACGGTTTATTACAGCTGTTTAACGGTTTATTACAGTGGTTTAACGGTTTATTACAGCTGTTTAACGGTTTATTACAGCTGTTTAACGGTTTATTACAGTGGTTTAACGGTTTATTACAGTGGTTTAACGGTTTATTACAGCTGTTTAACGGTTTATTACAGTGGTTTAACGGTTTATTACAGCTGTTTAACGGTTTATTACAGTGGTTTAACGGTTTATTACAGCTGTTTAGGTGCTAATAAGATCACCTACAAACATCACGTTATTTAATACCGTAAGAAGCTCTAAACCTACGGGTACGAAATGACAAAGAAACCCAAAACCCATACTCTGACGTCCCCTCGTAATACAATACTATTTCATTCATTATATCATTGATGTGAATACCAACGAAACCGTTAGCATGGTCTATTCTCCAAGAATATAATTCACTAAGGAGTCCTATAAAATAAGAGTAACACTCAATGAAATTTAGTTTAACATTGACGCTTGAACAGACAACAATGTATGTAAGTGTGCTCGTTATGCATCGTGGTTCAATACGGGGCTACAGAACTCCGGGACAACGAACTTCTAGCAACGCAATACTTGATTCAATATGGATATATAAATGCAACAGTCAATAATAGTACTCTGACATCAATATCCCTAGGACTTCTAGAATTCCAGGCAAGATATGGATTAGTACCTGATGGAACTTTAAATAACGAAACTATTACGTTAATGAAACAGCCAAGATGCGGTATTCCAGACATAACAGCCTCATTTACTGTCGGCCCCAACAAATGGAACGGGTCACTTGTAACATGGCGCATTTATCCTCCTGTTTTCGCTAGCTCACATTATAAGTATTATCGCCTAGCAGAAAATGCATTCAAAAAGTGGGCGGAGCATACTAACCTCGTTTTTAAGTATTCAAGTATTAATCCCCATATTTCAATTACTTTTGAAGAAAAAAATCACACGTATGAATGGTATAGTGAAAAAGTAACCTGTCTTAATGGTTTTGGGGCGGAGCACTGGCCCACGCATTTTTTCCGGGTAATGGTATTACCACGGTGGATATTCATGTTGATAAAAATATAAATTGGACTACGGATACAAAGGTCAAGGATGGAGAATACAGTCTGGATATTGTTCTTACACACGAAATTGGACATGCACTAGGCATTCATCACTCTTCAGTGTCCAAGAGTATTATGTATGCCTTTTATCACAACAGATCAGAATTAATGCCCGATGATATATTGGCAATTCAAATGCTTTATGGAATCAAAAACAAAACCGCAAAAATACCACACCCTACATATACACAGAGACCTCAGAGGCCACAAACACCTTCTGCGCAACCTGCAACGACACATCCTCCAATTCAACCTACAGTGACTCCTTCTACCTCAGTATTTAAAAATATTAGACCTATTAGACCTAACGGGCAGGTAGTCTTAATAGTAGACGGCGTAATTTACACTTTTGAGTATGGTACATTTAGATTAGTTCATGTTGAAAACGTCAATATGGTGCTTCCATCAGGAAAAATGCACGGAATCGTAAATACGAACAAGGGGAGAACGTATTTATTCACAGATAGATTTATAGTATTGGATATTGATGAATGTGGATTTAGAGTCAGACAGACCCATCTTATAACAGAACTCTTTAATGGTATCCCTGCCCAGATTGATGGCGTATTTCGTTATACCAATGGACGTTTATATTTTATCCAAAATGGAGTATATTTCGAGTATGACGAATTTAGAAACACCCTCGTAAGCACTGGAAAAATGGATCTTAATTTTTTCAAAATCAAATGCCCAAACATCGGGTTGTTAGAACAACTCAAATATTTATTAAGTAGTATTATTGCAAACAATGTAAAATTACATAATAAATAATTTAAAAATATCCCTCGTTTTATTTATAACACTCCCCTACGCAAAAGCATCAGTTTTGAGAGAAGAACCCGCCATAGTTGGTGAACCGCTTCCCGACAGAACATAAAGAAAGTACGTACGTATGGGTGTGATGTAAAATAAATATATGGAGTTTGCAGCACATAGACGTACTCTTATAATAAACACTATTCTACTAACACATTAATACAGGTCATACATACACAGCTTAAGTTTTTTATTTGAAAGGGTTCTATTCCTGAGGCAATCACCTTATCAAGGGATATATTTAACGCTGTTAAGACGGTTGTACAAAGTGCCATATTGTCACTAGCTAACCCCATAGCTCTTTTATTTAGACCTTGCACTAGAGAGTCATTGTATATATATTCGATTCCATATAATGCAAACCAATCGTAAAAAGTTAAACACTCCAATAGACTTAAATTATTGAAGCGAAATAATTTTTGGCAAAAATAGCACTTCATTCTGAAAAAAAAATACAAACAACCCCTGTAACCACGCAACACTAAATAGTACGTACCTGTTAACTCTTGTGCACAAAAATAAACAGAGGCTCTGTTTCAACCTAATATTTATACCCATTGTTTGTGTTGGGAGAGGTGGCACCGTTTTTAGTATAAAAGCGTGAAAATTGTCAGTGACTTTATACGTTTAAAAAATGAATCCTTCAACCAGTGAAACCAACGTTATCTCCGCCAACACCCTTAAGCTGGGGGTTCATTACAGCATTTTAACGATAGAAAACGTTAATGGTCGATTTGGTCTCCAAACAAAAGTTACCCTAACTGATGACCGCGTAATCTACCTTCCAAAACGTATGACAATGACAGAAGAGCGCATAGAGAGCTTGTCCCATAAGCAGATTGCCATAGTGAAGAAGGGTGAGCATTATGTGCAACTGTACGACGTAACTACCCCCTTGCTGGAAATTATCGAAGACTTTTGGTAAGAACATTTCATTTAAATATTTCCCCTTTATAGTGTTTTTTTCTCCAGGAATAAAAAAGATGGAACACTCCCGTGTATGTACCACAAGAACATCTTTTGCTTTTGTTCCTGGTCTATCAAAATTAACAAGTCATAAACATTAACAAGTGTGTATAAGAAGTAATAACAAAGTACCACACAATAAGCATATAAATTACGTATCTTTTTTCTTTTAGATGAGGGGCACAAAGTGAAGAAATGCACACCGTATTTAAACCTGTTTGGCAATAATATAGTTCTTATGTTACATTTTAAAAATAAATTTAGTATACTTAAAGTGGTGCTTAATTTCGTATATAAGTTTTATGCTTTATTTTAACATAACATATTTTTGCTTATTTAAAAACAGTGAACATATATAGACACTCTTATTTCATCCGGTCGGGCCCAAACTACCATCCGTCGCTCAGATAAAACCCCCGCCCAAACGCGAACAAGTCCCTCTGGTAAGTTTGCAGGGGACATTTGATTGACCCATATGTATGTAAACTAAAAAAATGTTTTTATCTAAGTACTAATTTTTATTTTTAATCATATAACTTACATATTTTCCCGGGAAGCGTTCCTGGAGAATGTGTTCCAGGAATTCTAAAGATGCCGCAGCAAAAATCACTAAAAATAAACATTTTAAAAAAACACTGGCACTTCTATGTTCTTAAACTTACGTTCTGTTACACTAGACATTTTTCTTCTGCTGTTTGCACTGATTTTTAATTTATATTTATAGTCGTATTCTAATTATCATAATTAGTTGTTTTCAACCTATAAATTCTGCACACATTTTATTTCTTTAAAAACATGCCTTTGGTTTTAAAACGGTCTGAACGCGTAATTGTTTGTCCTTTGTGTTGCAAAGTGTTTTTACCTTTAAACTATGGAAAACACTATAGAGCACATTTTACGTGCCGAAGCGGTTTTAAAGCGTGCTACACCCCTATAGAATACCATAAACATATTTGTGAATGTCCTGCACGTCAGTTATATATTCGCTTATTCGATGTACGGAAATTTTAGTGGTAAGTATATGTACTGAACATCCCTTCTGTGTACTGTTGTTTCATTACGATCTTGATATTTTTTATGTATTTTTCCTATATATTTATCCACTGTTTATTAGTACCTGTTGTACCCCTTGTTTTATTTTGTTTCAGCCGCAATACCTCCCTCGGATAAAAACATGTATACCCTATGTATTTAATTAAATAGATGGGCAAAATTTTTAACCTCGCCCTAAATTATAAATAGGTTAAATGTCCGTAATTTATAATTTGGGCCCCATTTCAAGCTGGGGTGAAAGAGGGAGAAGAAATTTAGCCCTTGTCATTTATGTGATTTACTCTGTATACAGAGAATTTCTAGGTGCGCTGGAATTTTATATTTAATCGTTATGTTAATAGCTTGCAACAAAGTAACTCAATAATTAATTGCTGTCACATCCGGAATGCACCACCTTGTTATATATTTATTTCAGGAACGTCTTGGTTATTATTCTTTGATACTTTATTGAGATTAATCGGCTGTTTATGAATATAATAATATTTTTCAGCCCCGAGTTAACACTTTATTAAATGCTTTTTCTTGATACCTATTTTAAATATATTTCTATTTTAAAATAAATGGTTAATTTAATATGCTAAAGTTCCGCGTCACATTAATCTACTTTTCTCTGATACCCTATGTTAATATTTTCCATAGACGTTCCATACACAATACAATTACGTTAATTTTTACTTTGTTCTGCTTCGAAATTTAGCATTTTTATCCTATAATAATTTCTAGGCATAATTATGTTCATAATTATTGATTTTAATATTTCATTAATGTAAATATTATGCATAGTGTATTTTGTGAATACTAATTGCCTCGTTTCCGGAATGTCGTCTTTAGATTTTATTAAATGCATGCAACTAATATTTAATTTCAGAACCGTACTTGTGGGAGATCTGTGTTATATTGTACTTGCCATATCGATTGTACTCAATACAGCATGTACGATGTATTATATGTCACCCTTAGTATTTTTGCAAATATTTATGGTTTATCCCGGTATATTATCTATACCCTTACTCACCTGGAACTATTATTTTCTCTTTTCAGAACTTTTGTGGGATCTGTGATAATTTGTACGTGGCGTAGCTTTCGTGTAAAATAGAGATAGCTATTCCATGTACATTTTATTACATACCCTATGTTATCTACGACACCCTGCCTTAATAGTATAATAATATTATAATCGTCAACTTTTTGTTACATTTTTGTATATATTTTTGTTTTATATCACTCCTAAGTGAATGAACTTATTTATCGTATTTATGATATTGTTCTAGAAAATGTTTTGTCCTGTAATAATTTCTAGGTTTGATTATAATTAATAGGTGTTAATATTTTTATTAATGTTTACTACATTGTGTGAATACTAATTTCCGTCTTTATGAATAACTAATATTTCAGGTCCATTGGCTACCTTTTTCTGTTTTTAATTATAAGAGAATGTTGTACACAATTGCACACAAAGTAACTTTAAGTCCCACTAATTTAGCATCTATCCTATAAACTACTTATTATCAGGTATGGATTGTACTATATTTTATTATTTGTAATATATTGCAACTGTACCTGGTGATGGGTGGTTTTCTACCACCGAATGGGCAATTACCATACTACCTTACACCCAATACATGTTTATATATTTTGTGGGGCTTTACTGATTTTTATTAATCTATTTTTAATATATTTCTATAATACATGGAGTAATATGCTAAAAGTTTTATTCTACTTTTTGCTGTTAATATTTCCATAAGCGTACCATGTTACCTACCTTAATTTATGCATATGATTTACTTTTGTCTATATTTTGTTCTGGTTAATGTTTATTTATCGTATTTATGTTAGTGGATAGTATGTTTTTAACTGTTAATAAATGCATACCCTTATATTTTCATCTTTTTTTTTTACCCACATACCTTTTAGCGTTACTCTTTGTTACATGATACGTACTAGAAGCATTAATTGCAGTTACCGCCTGTCATATCCACATTTTTGCATCTAATATTGTTATAATCTAATAATTTGTGACAACTATTTGATATAAAAGGAAACAGGTATTTTTACAGGGGTGACTAATTTTACCAACATGATATATACAGTGTGACTGTGCATATTTTACCAAACATAGTGGTTTGTATGATCCACTGAACCACGAACCAGTGAATTGAATGAACCCCCCAACTAGTGGTTTGGATGAGAACACCTTACACATATATACGTTTACAGAACGGCTAATTTATCAACATGATATATACAGTGTGACTACAACCTACAACCATATTTACTGTACATGGGTACTTTTAAGTCTATATTTTCCCCAATAATTACTGTTGATGTACCTAGAGGTGGTTTTATTATACTTTTTAGATATTTCTGTGTAATTTTGATAGTGTTAATAAAAAACTTTTATTTCTTCTTGTGTTTTTTTTACCTTTGTTACTAGTACGATACCCGTACTTTAGTATATTGATTGCCATTACTACCATCCACATTGTTGCACATATGACAATCCTCTATGTTTATAGATCACTAATACTGTTCAATACATCTGATCAATAATACGCGCTTCTATTACAATATATGGTTGCCTACTGTTAAACAAAACCCCTCTCATCTAAGACTAATAGTATTTTAACCGCCACCATTGAATGTGTTCTTGACAAGCTGGGACACTAATATATGTGGTTGCCTACTGTTATGAAATCCAACTCAACGGATAGCAATAGTATTTTATATTAACCGTCACCATTCTATCGTTATTTATCGTATTTTATATTAATCATCTATATAACTAGTTTGCAGTTTTTGTCACAGTCTCTGGTGGTTCAGAGATATTTTCTATGACTGACAATCTAGAGGTCGACTGTTCGAACCTTGTAGACGGCAAAAACTTTTTTCAGAAAATTGGAGCACGCCCTCGGCAACATCATGGATCACGTGACTAGCATCCGGTGACGTCATGGGGCTCCCGGTTCTAGAGGTAGGACAGTCATGGGGCCCCGGTCCTAGAGGTAGGGTCCCTGTCACAGAGGAAGGTGCGGGCAATACCACAGAGGAGGAGTGGATAGGGCCTAGTGTACAACCCATGTAGTTGGTACCCCTGAAGTGCCTATGTAGTTAGTACCTATGTAGTTAGTGCCCATGGTAGTTAGGACAACTGGTAGTTAGGGCCACTGGTAGTTAGGGCAACTGGTAGTTAGGGCCACTGGTAGTTAGTGCCCAACATGGCACGCGCCAATCTGTACCTATGTTCATACCCAAAAAAAAAGTTCCCACACTCAAGTGCCGCTATACCTACTATAGTTGAACTAGGGGGGCATAGCCCCCCTAGGCGCTCCGCGCGGGGCTCCGCGGACCCTCTATATGCGACAGATTCGCCTATATGTGTTTTGTTATTACCTAGATTTATCAACCGATTTGCGTGGATACACCGAGAAGTTTGAATGCAGGTTGATGCTTTAATTGGTTGGCCACACTCCTGCGGACTGTGTTGGGGGTACATAGCACCCAAATTCGTTCATTATAACATATGTTACCGTTTCACATTTTAAGGGACCCGCTATAACCGATTGCGAACAATCCGTTCACTATTTTACGTATCGAATAGAAAAAAATATGTCAAAAATTACAGCTGTCAAAAAATAAATAACATTTTCGGATTCCTTGCATTGTACCTATTACTGACTTAGGAAACGTCAATTTGACAGCTGTCAAAAAATAGATAAAAATTTCGGATTCCTCATACTCAAATTATATCGAATCGACACCAAACTTTTGAAATTCTGTTAACCTTGCACTTATTCTTTACTAAGGAATCCTCAATTTGACAGCTGTCAAAAAATCTATAAAATTTTCGAATTAGGTATTCCCCAAATTATATTAATTCCCAAGTATTTTCATTTTTAATTTTTTTTTAATTTCTAAATAATTCATGCAAATGCCTTAAAAATTTGAAGAAATCGATATATTTCGATTTTATTCGAAAAGTATTATCTCTACGGTAAAATTGTATATATCCTAAAGATGCACTTTGATAAGGTCTACAAGAAAGTAGTCTATAAAATTTTCTGTATCTACTATAGTTGTTGAGTTATTGAGCAAATCATGATTTCTATATTCTTGCAAATATCTCAAAAACGATTACATTTGAGAAAAAAAGTTTCGAACAAACAAAATATACTATTACATTCTCTATCAGAAAGGAAATATACAAATTTTTCCTATTGGTTTAGATTACGGAGATATTTAAGAAAAACTGAAAAATATCAAGAAATTTTGAAATTCTTAAAAATTCAAAAAAAAAATTATTAAATATTCTTACATTTTATATAATATTTGATGTATACTGATAGAATAAATATATTATGTTTAGAAGGAAACCATTAATGAGTTACAAAATGCGACAGATTCTCACTAGGCGCTAAACGCGCAGGGGCCTCCGGCATCCACCTACATGCGTTTTTGTTATTAACTAGCCGCTCCGCGGCAGGGCTCCGCCGTTCACCTGTATGCGACAGATTCGCCTACGTGTGTTTTTGTTATTATTACATAGAATTGACCACCGATTTGGGTGGATGCACCGAGAAGCTTGAATGTAGGTTGATGCATTAATTCGTTGGCCACACTCCTGCGGACTGTGATGGGGGTACATAGCACCCAAATTTGTTAATTATAACCGTAATGTGACCGTTTCACATTTTAAGGTACCAGCTATAACCGTTTGCGAACAATCCGTTCACTATTTTACGTATCGAATAGAAAAAAATATGTCAAAAATTACAGCTGTCAAAAAATAAATAACATTTTCGGATTCCTTGCATTCGAATTACATAAAAACGATACCAAACTTGCGAAATTCCGTTGACGTTGTACCTATTACTGACTTAAGAAACGTCAATTTGATAGCTGTCAAAAAATAGATAAAAATTTCGGATTCCTCATACTCAAATTATATAGAAACGATACCAAACTTGTGAAAATATGTTAACAAAAAAATGTCAAAACTAACAGCTGTCAAAAAATAAATACATTTTTCGGATAATTTATACTCAAATTATATAGAATCGATACAAAATTTTTGAAATTTTGTTAACCTTGCACTTATTCTTTACTAAAGAATCACCAATTTGACAGCTGTCAAAAAATAAATTTAATTTTCGGGCTCCTTGCATTTGAATTACATAGAGTCGATACTAAACTTGCGATATTTTGTTCACCTTGCACATATTACTAACCTAAGAAACGTCAATTTGACAGCTGTCAAAAAATATATAAAATTTTCGAATTCCTCATACTCAAATTATATAGATGCGATACCAAACTCGTGAATTTTTGTTAACATTGCAACTATTACCAACGTAATATACGTCAATTTGACAGATGTCAAAAAATTTAAAAAATTTTCGGATTGCCTGCATTCGAGTTATACGAAATCGACACCAACTTTGCGAAATTATATTACCATTAAGCCTATGATCGACAGTTAACCGAAATCAAAGAATTGTTAAAATGACAGCTGTCAAAATATGAATTAAATTTTCGGATTCCTTGCCCTCGAATTATACGAAAACGACACCAACTTTGTGAAATTCTATTAATCTTGCACTTTTTACTAACCAAGGAAACGTCAATTTGACAGGTGTCAAAAAATAAATAAATTTTTTTAAATTCCTTTAATATTACTAACATAATGTGCTACTTGATTTTTCTTCAAATTGACAATTTACTAAATTATTCCTATTTTTCCACAAAATGCGAAACGACCCTATTAAAAATTTGCTAAACATCCCATGTATTTTCACCAATTACGGTAAAAGCCACGCCTTTCATGCATTTCCAGCGAAATTTAGAAATTTTGCTGTCACCGTTACGAATTTTATTAATTTTCTCCAAGATCGAACATCTTTATGGTAACTTTATATATATCAAAATGTTCGGAAAAGATGACGGAATCAGATAAACCTAGAAAGAAATCTCCAAAAGGAAAGCTATGGAAGATATAGCAGAGTAAACTGAACTTTTGAAAAAAAATTTTTTGACAAAATTTATAAAAAATTTTTTTTATCCGCCAAAGGATATTTTTGGATCACGCAGTCGATGTTGAACGTAAAGGTAATTTATTCCTTTAAATGATAGGCTAAAGAACGATTGAAAAAGTTACATACACTAGCGTACAGATGGGTTTTAGTAAGAGGATGTCAAAATTAGTGCTTATTGCTTAATCGATTGTAGTTATTTTTGTATAAGAAATTAAGAAACTAAATTATGGTTTACAATCGTGTTTTGATGTGCTCTTTCTGATGACATATATAACATTTCGATCAAATATTATTTTACCCCATAAAAAGCAAAAAAAAATTTTGACGAATTCATCAAGTTCAGTTTCACGCAAATTTCTCCACTTTATAGGTCTTTGAGCATGATATGATGTATTGTGAAATATTAGTATTTGAGATGACCTATCCACCGGTTCGAACCCGGTGCCAATCTATGCGACCCAAGTCGAATAATTAATTATCGAAAATGACCCTGCATTTCCATGCTTTCCAACTTTGAAAAAATCAAAAAATTGACTTCCCGACATTTTATTGAAAAAATCTCGCGACGACTTTTTCTAAATAAGTTTCTTGATAACATACTAGAATATGAACTGAATCGCTTAAGTTTTACGAGACCGGCAAGTCGTCGAAAAAAATATTTAATTTTTTCACATTTTCTGATTATTTCGTTTAATAACTTATTAACGGGACACCCTGTATAATGACGTACATCGGCTAAAGATACGCCATATATACCAAAGTATACCCCAAAAGTTTCATTGCTCCAACGTGAGCCGTTTAGAAGAAATGAAATAAATTGTGTCAAGATGCACCGTTTTTGCATGCTGCCATAAGCCCAATGTAAATAGGTCGTTGCAGACCATTTTGGAAATCGGGAAAATGGTAGGAAATTTTCCATTTTGGGCAACGATAGGGGTCATTATCGAAAGCCGAAATCCCATAGAATCTTTTCCATACCATTTCCATCCTCAAATCGTTTAATTAACTTCAGGATCTCGCTAAGAAAAAGGCTATTTTGGCCCATTTCGGCCGAATTTTGACAGTCAACAAATTGGGTTAATTTTATTCCAAGGCATGCTGTTTAAAATCGACGAAGTGTGCAGATTTGCAAAAATTGGCCGTCCCAGCTCGGAAAAACGTCATTTTTCTCCCGATTGGAAGGAAATTTCGAAAAGTTTGAAAAATAATAATGTTGAGAGAAAAGATGGACGATGAAAATACGCTTATAGAGAACTCTCCGAAATGATATTTGTAGGAGTTATTCGTGACTAAACAGAACTTTTAGTGAAAAATGGTTGAAAATGGATATATTTAATTTTTTTTAACCCTTTAGATCGTAATTCGAAACGCGCTCTTGGTATGAATCTGAAAGTGCCATCATTCCGCTTGACGAAAAAGCAAAAAAATATGGAAAATGTTAAATAGGAAAGCGTATAGACGAAATTAAGTGTAGCGGTGACAAAAGTACAATTTCCAAATTTTTAAAATTCAATCGTTAATAGTATTTTCGGTTTTTAAATCGAAGAAACGAAATTATACGTATCGAATGTGATTTACCTCGAACTTTCCGGTAAAGTAAACTAAATTTCGATCAAAAGCCGTTTTTACCTCGAAAAAAATCAAAAACCGTCCATTTTTACCCCGAAATATCAACTTGTTCAGTATTTTCAATTTTTTCCCATCTTCCAATAACTTTAGGTATAGATAGATGTATTGATGGCACCTAGTTTTTGAGATGGGAAATCGAAAATTTAAAACTGCGTGTCGCTAGGACGCACCCAGTTCGAGCTATTCGGTACCCGAAATGACCCTGTTTTGTCAAATTTCGACTTTGAAAAATTCTTTTAAATTACTTCTAATCGTCGTACGTTACCCAGTTTCAATAGGGTTCTGTAGCGACCGGTCCACTCCACGTTCCGAAAATTTAAATCGAAAAAATTGAGTTTTGCGACTTGAAATGGATTTCAACGGGAATCGCCGAAAAGTCGACTTTGACGCTTAATAACTTCGAAACGGCACACCCTGTATACTCGAAAATTTGAGACAATACGCGCGCACTATCCGAAAGTAAAACCAAAAAGTTTCGTCGCTTCGACTCTGACCGTTTTTTCTCCAGAAATTCGCAACCTCGAAAATGTCGAAAAAGACGGCAACATACGCACTCAAGGTCACCGGAAGGCTGTAATACATAGCGACCGGGACGGGCGCTATGTAACTAGGGGGCATAGCCCCCTAGGCGCTCCGCGCGGGGCTCCGCGGACCCTCTTTTTGCGACAGATTCGCCTATATGTGTTTTGTTATTACCTAGATTTGTCAACCGATTTGCGTGGATGCACCGAGAAGTGTGAATGCAGATTGATGCTTTAATTGGTTGGCCACACTCCTGCGGACTGTGATGGGGGTACATAGCACCCAAATTCGTTCATTATAACATATGTTACCGCTTCACATTTTAAGGGACCAGCTATAACCGATTGCGAACAATCCGTTCACTATATTACGTATCGAATAGAAAAAAATATGTCAAAAATGACAGCTGTCAAAAAATAAACAACATTTTCGGATTCCTTGCATTCGAATTACACAGAAACGATACCAAACTTACAAAATTCCGTTAACCTTATACCTATTATTGACCTAAGAAACGTCAATTTGACAGCTGTCAAAAAATAGATAAAAATTTCGGATACCTCATTCTCAAATTATATCGAATCGACACCAAACTTTTGAAATTCTGTTAACCTTGCATTTATTCTTTACTAAGGAATCCTCAATTTGACAGCTGTGAAAAAATATATAAAATTTTCGAATTAGGTATTCCCCAAATTATATTAATTCCCAAGTATTTTCATTTTTAATTTTTTTTTAATTTCTAAATAATTCATGCAAATGCCTTAAAAATTTGAAGAAATCGATATATTTCGATTTTATTCAAAAAGTATTATCTCTACGGTAAAATTGTATATATCGTAAAGATGCACTTTGATAAGGTCTACAAGAAAGTAGTCTATAAAATTTTCTGTATCTACTATAGTTGTTGAGTTATTGAGGAAATCATGATTTCTATATTCTTGCAAATATCTCAAAAACGATTACATTTGAGAAAAAAAGTTTCGAACAAACAAATTATACTATTAAATTCTCTATCAGAAAGGAAATATACAAATTTTTCCTATTGGTTTAGGTTACGGAGATATTTAAGAAAAACTGAAAAATATCAAGAAATTTTGAAATTCTTAAAAATTCAAAAAAAAAATTATTAAATATTCTTACATTTCATATAATATTTGATGTATACTGATAGAATAAATATATTATGTTTAGAAGGAAACCATTAATGAGTTACAAAATGCGACAGATTCTCACTAGGCGCTAACCGCGCAGGGGCCTCCGGCATCCACCTACATGCGTTTTTGTTATTACCTAGCCGCTCCGCGGCAGGGCTCCGCCGTTCACCTATATGCGACAGATTGGCCTACGTGTGTTTTTTTGTTAATATTACCTAAATTTGACCACCGATTAGGGTGGATGCACCGAGAAGCTTGAATGCAGGTTGTTGCTTTAATTGGTTGGCCACACTCCTGCGGACTGTGATGGGGGTACATAGCACCCAAATTTGTTAATTATAACATATGTGACCGTTTCACATTTTAAGGTACCAGCTATAACCGATTGCGAACAATCCGTTCACTATATTACGTATCGAATAGAGAAAAATATGTCAAGAATGACAGCTGTCAAAAAATAAATAACATTTTCGGATTCCTTGTATTCGAATTACATAAAAACGATACCAAACTTGTGAAATTCCGTTGACCTTGTACCTATTACTGACTTAGGAAACGTCAATTTGACAGCTGTCAAAAAATAGATAAAAATTTCGGATTCCTCATACTCAAATTATATCGAATCGACACCAAACTTTTGAAATTCTGTTAACCTTGCACTTATTCTTTACTAAGGAATCCTCAATTTGACAGCTGTCAAAAAATATATAAAATTTTCGAATTAGGTATTCCCCAAATTATATTAATTCCCAAGTATTTTCATTTTTAATTTTTTTTTAATTTCTAAATAATTCATGCAAATGCCTTAAAAATTTGAAGAAATCGATATATTTCGATTTTATTCAAAAAGTATTATCTCTACGGTAAAATTGTATATATCGTAAAGATGCACTTTGATAAGGTCTACAAGAAAGTAGTCTATAAAATTTTCTGTATCTACTATAGTTGTTGAGTTATTGAGGAAATCATGATTTCTATATTCTTGCAAATATCTCAAAAACGATTACATTTGAGAAAAAAAGTTTCGAACAAACAAAATATACTATTAAATTCTCTATCAGAAAGGAAATATACAAATTTTTCCTATTGGTTTAGGTTACGGAGATATTTAAGAAAAACTGAAAAATATCAAGAAATTTTGAAATTCTTAAAAATTCAAAAAAAAAATTATTAAATATTCTTACATTTCATATAATATTTGATGTATACTGATAGAATAAATATATTATGTTTAGAAGGAAACCATTAATGAGTTACAAAATGCGACAGATTCTCACTAGGCGCTAACCGCGCAGGGGCCTCCGGCATCCACCTACATGCGTTTTTGTTATTACCTAGCCGCTCCGCGGCAGGGCTCCGCCGTTCACCTATATGCGACAGATTCGCCTACGTGTGTTTTTTTGTTATTATTACCTAAATTTGACCACCGATTAGGGTGGATGCACCGAGAAGCTTGAATGCAGGTTGTTGCTTTAATTGGTTGGCCACACTCCTGCGGACTGTGATGGGGGTACATAGCACCCAAATTTGTTAATTATAACATATGTGACCGTTTCACATTTTAAGGTACCAGCTATAACCGATTGCGAACAATCCGTTCACTATTTTACGTATCGAATAGAAAAAAATATGTAAAAAATTACAGCTGTCAAAAAATAAACAAAATTTTCGGATTCCTTGCATTCGAATTACATAAAAACGATACCAAACTTGTGAAATTCCGTTGACCTTGTACCTATTACTGACTTAAGAAACGTCAATTTGACAGCTGTCAAAAAATAGATAAAAATTTCGGATTCCTCATACTCAAATTATATAGAAACGATACCAAACTTGTTAAAACATGTCAACAAAAAAATGTCAAAAATGACAGCTGTCAAAAAATAAATACATTTTTCGGATAACTTATACTCAAATTATATAGAATCGATACAAAATTTTTGAAATTTTGTTAACCTTGCACTTATTCTTTACTAAAGAATCACCAATTTGACAGCTGTCAAAAAATAAATTTAATTTTCGGACTCCCTGCATTTGAATTACATAGAGTCGATACTAAACTTGCGATATTTTGTTCACCTTGCACATATTACTAACCTAAGAAACGTCAATTTGACAGCTGTCAAAAAATATATAAAATTTTCGAATTCCTCATACTCAAATTATATGGAAGCGATACCAAACTCGTGAATTTTTGTTAACATTGCAACTATTACCAACGTAATATACGTCAATTTGACAGCTGTCAAAAAATTTAAAAAATTTTCGGATTGCCTGCATTCGAGTTATACGAAATCGACACAAACTTTGCGAAATTATATTACCATTACGCCTATGATCGACAGTTAACCGAAATCAAAGAATTGTTAAAAATGACAGCTGTCAAAATATGAATTAAATTTTCGGATTCCTTGCCCTCGAATTATACGAAAACGACACCAACTTTGTGAAATTCTATTAATCTTGCACTTTTTACTAACCAAGGAAACGTCAATTTGACAGGTGTCAAAAAATTTAAAATATTTTTTAAATCCTTTTACCAATATTAACATAACGTACTAGTTGAATTTTCTTCAAATTGCCAATTTATCAAATTAAGCCTATTTTTCCAGACGGTGTGCATGATTTATTCAAATCTGATGAATTTAAACACTTGCCCTTGTCTAATTTTCACTAAATACTGTAAAAGCCACGCCATTCATGTATTTCGTGCGAAAGTTGGAAATTTTGCTGTCGCCGTTACGAATTTTCTAATTTTTCTCCAAGTTCGAACATCTTTATGATAACTTTATATACATCAAAATGTTCGGAAAAGATGAGGGAATCAGATAAACCTAGAAAGAAATCTCCAACAGGAAAGTTATAGAAGATATAGCAGAATAAACTTGACTTTTAATAAAAAAAATTTCGAAAAAATTTATAAAATATTTTTTTTATCCGCCAAAGGATATTTTGGGGTCACGCGGTCGATGTGGAACGTAAAGGAAATTTATTCCTTTAAACGATAGGCTAAAGAACGATTGAAAAAGTTACATACACTAGCGTACAGATGGGTTTTAGTAAGAGGATGTCAAAATTAGTGATTATTGCTTAAACGATTGTAGTTATTTTTGTATAAGAAATTAAGAAACTAAATTATGGTTTATAATCCTGTTTTGATGTGCTCTTTCTGATGACATATATAACATTTCGATCAAATATTATTTTACCCCATAAAAAGCAAAAAAAATTTTTGACGAAATCATCAAGTTCAGTTTTTCGCAAATTTCTCCATTTTATAGGCCTTTTAGCATGATATGATGTATCGTGAAATATTAGTATTTGAGATGACCTATGCACCGGTTCAAACCCGGAGCAAATCTATGCGACCCAAGTCGAATAATTAATTATCGAAAATGACCCTGCATTTTCATGCTTTCCAACTTTAAAAAAATCAAAAAATTGACTTCCCGACATTTTATTAAAAAAATCTCGCGACGACTTTTTCTAAATAAGTTTCTTGATAACATACTAGAATATAAACTGAATCGCTTAAGTTTTACGAGACCGGCAAGCCGTCGAAGAAAATATCAAATTTTTTGCACATTTTCTGCTTATTTCGTTTAATAACTTACGAACGGAACACCCTGTATAATAAAGTACATCGGCTAAGGATACGCCATATATACCAAAGTATACCCCAAAAGTTTCATTGCTCCAACGTGAGCCGTTTAGAAGAAATCGAATAACTGGTTTCAAGATGCACCCTGTTTCGGCTCTCCCATAAGAGCAATGTAAATTGGTCGTTGCAGACCATTTTGGAAATCGGGAAAATGGTAGGAAATTTTCCATTTCGGGCAACGATAGGGGTCATTATCGAAAGCCGAAATCCCATAGAATCTTTTCCATACCATTTCCATCCTCAAATCGGTCAATTAACGTCAGCATCTCGCTAAGAAAATGGCTATTTTTGGCCTATTTCGACCGAATTTTGACAGCCAAAATATTCAGTAAAATCTCGTCCGTCCGTCCGTTAAAATCCGAGTAAAGTTCAAGTCCAGTCGGCAGATTTGGAAAAATTGGCCGTCCGAGCTCGGTAAATTATCGTTTTTCTCCCGATTGGAAGGAAATTTCGAAAATTTTGAAAAATAATAATGTGGTGAGAAATGATGGACGATGAAAATACGCTTATAGAGAACTCTCCGAAATAATATTTGTAGGAGTTATTCGTGACTAAACACGACTTTTAGTGAAAAATGGGTGAAAATGATTATATTTAATTTCGTTTAACCCTTTAGATCGCCATTCGAAGCGCGCTCTTGGTATGAATCTTCAAGTACCATCATTCCGCGTGACGAAAAAGCAATAAAATATGGAAAATGTTAAATACGAGAGCGTATAGAAGAATTTAAGTGTGGTGGTGACAAAAACACAATTTAAAAATTTTTAAAATTCAATCGTTAATAGTAATTTCGGTATTTAAATCGAAGAAACGAAATTATACGTATCGGATGTGATTTACCTCGAACTTTCCGGTAAAGGAAACTAAATTTCGATCAAAAGCCGTTTTTACCTCGAAAAAAATCAAAAACCGTCCATTTTTACCCCGAAATATCAACTTGTTCAGTATTTTCAATTTTTTTCCATCTTCTAATAACTTTAGGTATAGATAGATGTATTGATGGCATCTAGTTTTTGAGATGGGAAATCGAATATTTAAAACCGCGTGACCCTCGAACCCACCCAGTTCGAGCTATTAGGTACCAAAAATGACCCTGTTTTGTCAAATTTCGACTTTCAAAAATTCTTTTAAATTACTTCTAATCGTCGTACGATACCCAATTTCAATAGGGTTCTGAAGCGGCCGGTCATTGTCACACTCCAAAAATTTAAATCGAAAAAATTGCGATTTGCGACCTGAAATCCGGATCAACGGGAATCGTCGAAAAGTCGACTTTGACGCTTAATAACTTCGAAACGGCACACCCTGTATACTCGAAAATTTGAGACAATACGCGCGCACTATCCAAAAGTAAAACCAAAAAGTTTCGTCGCTTCGACTCTGACAGTTTTTTCTCCAAAAATACGCAACCTCGAAAATGTCGAAAAAGACGGCAACATCCGAACTCAAGGTCACACGTAGGACGTAATACATAGCGACCGGGACGGGCGCTATGTAACTAGGGGGGCATAGCCCCCCTAGGCGCTACCCGCGCAGGGGCCTCCGGCATCCACCTACATGTGTTTTTTGTTATTACCTAGCCGCTCCGCGGCGGGGCTCCGCCGTTCACCTGCATACGACAGATTCCCACTAGGCGCTACCCGCGCAGGGGCCTCCGGCATCCACCTACATGCGTTTTTGTTATTACCTAGCCGCTCCGCGGCAGGGCTCCGCCGTTCACCTGTATGCGACAGATTCGCCTACATGTGTTTTTGTTATTATTACCTAGATTTGACCACCGATTTGGGTGGATGCACCGAGAAGCTTGAATGTAGGTTGATGCTTTAATTCGTTAGCCACACTCCTGCGGACTGTGATGGGGGTACATAGCACCCAAACTCGTTCATTATAACATATGTGACCATTTAACATTTTAAGATCCCCGATTGCGAACGATTCCCTTACTATATTACATATCGAATGGAAAAAAATATGTCAAAAATAACAGCTGTAAAAAAATAAACAACATTTTCGGATTCCTTGCAATTGAATTACATAGAAACGATACCAAACTGTTGAAGTTCTGTTAACCTAGCCGCTCCGCGGTGGGGCTCCGACGTCCACCTATATGCAATAGATACCAAACTTTTGAACTTCTGTTAACCTAGCCGCTCCGCGGCGGGGCTCCGCCGTCCACCTATATGCGACATATACCAAACCTTTGAAGTTCTATTAACCTAGTCGCTCAGCGGCGGGGCTCCGCCGTCCACCTATATGCGACAGATACCAAACATTTGAAGTTCTGTTAACCTAGCCGCTCCGCGGCGGGGCTCCGCCGCCCAGCTATATGCGACAGATACCAAACTTTTGAAGTTCTGTTAACCTAGTCGCTCAACGGCGGGGCTCCGCCGTCCACCTATATGCGACAGATACCAAACATTTGAAGTTCTGTTAACCTAGCCGCTCCGCGGCGGGGCTCCGCCGTCCACCTATATGCGACATATACCAAACCTTTGAAGTTCTGTTAACCTAGTCGCTCAGCGGCGGGTTTCGGGGCTCCGCCGTCCACCTATATGCGACATATACCAAACCTTTGAAGTTCTGTTAACCTAGCCGCTCAGCGGCGGGGCTCCGCCGTCCACCTATATGCGACAGATACCAAACATTTGAAGTTCTGTTAACCTAGTCGCTCAGCGGCGGGTTTCGGGGCTCCGCCGTCCACCTATATGCGACATATACCAAACCTTTGAAGTTCTGTTAACCTAGCCGCTCAGCGGCGGGGCTCCGCCGTCCACCTATATGCGACAGATACCAAACATTTGAAGTTCTGTTAACCTAGCCGCTCCGCGGCGGGGCTCCGCCGTCCACCTATATGCGACAGATACTAAACATTTTGAAGTTCTGTTAACCTAGCGGCTCCGCGGCGGGGCTCCGCCGTCCACCTATATGCGACATATACCAGACCTTTGAAGTTCTGTTAACCTAGTCGCTCAGCGGCGGGGCTCCGCCGTCCACCTATATGCGACAGATACCAAACCTTTGAAGTTCTGTTAACCTAGCCCGCTCAGCGGCGGGGCTCCGCCGTCCACCTATATGCGACAGATACCAAACATTTGAAGTTCTGTTAACCTAGTCGCTCAGCGGCGGGGCTCCGCCGTCCACCTATATGCGACAGATACCAAACATTTGAAGTTCTGTTAACCTAGCCGCTCCGCGGCGGGGCTCCGCCGTCCACCTATATGCGACAGATACTAAACATTTTGAAGTTCTGTTAACCTAGCCGCTCCGCGGCGGGGCTCCGCCGTCAACCTGCATGTGACAGATTCGCCTACATGTGTTGTTTTTATTATTATTATCTAGATCTGACCACCGATTTTGGTTCAGCCTGAATGCAGGTTGATGCATTAATTGCTCGGCCTCGGAGCTCCGCGCGGGGCTCCGCGGACCCTCTATATGCGACAGATTGGCCTATATGTGTTTTGTTATTACCTAGATTTATCAACCGATTTGCGTGGATGCATCGAGAAGTTTGAATGCAGGTTGATGCTTTAATTGGTTGGCCACACTCCTGCCGACTGTGATGGGGGTACATAGCACCCACATTCGTTCATTATAACATATGTGGCCGTTTCACATTTTAAGGTAGCGGCTATACCCGATTGCGAACAATCCATTCACTATTTTACGTATCGAATAGAAAAAAATATGTAAAAAATTACAGCTGTCAAAAAATAAACAACATTTTCGGATTCTTTGCATTCCAATTACATAAAAACGATACCAAACTTGCGAAATTCCGTTGACCTTGTACCTATTACTGACTTAAGAAACGTCAATTTGACAGCTGTCAAAAAGTAAATAAATTTTTCGGATACCTCATACTCAACTTATATAGAATCGATACAAAATTCTTGAAATTTTGTTAACCTTGCACTTATTCTTTAATAAAGATTCATTAATTTGACAGCTGTCAAAAAATAATTTTAATTTTCGGACTCCTTGCATTTGAATTACATAGAAACGATACTAAACTTGCGATAGTTTGTTCACCTTGCACATATTACTAACCTAAGGAACGTCAATTTGACAGCTGTCAAAAAATATATAATATTTTCGAATTCCTCATACTCAAATTATATAGATGCGATGCCAAACTCGTGAATTTTTGTTAACATTGGAACTATTACCAACGTAATATACATCAATTTGACAGCTGTCAAAAAATTAATAAAATTTTCGGATTGCCTGCATTCGAGTTATACGAAATCGACACCAACTTTACGAAATTATGTTACCATTACGCCTATGATCGACAGTTAACCGAAATCAAAGAATTGTTAAAATGACAGCTGCCAAAATATGAATTAAATTTTCGGATTCCTTGCCCTCGAATTATACGAAAACGACACCAACTTTGTGAAATTCTATTAATCTTGCACTTTTTACTAACAAAGGAAACGTCAATTTGACAGGTGTCAAAAATAAATAAAATTTTTTAAATTCCTTTAATATTATTAACATAATGTGATACTTGATTTTTCTTCAAATTGACAATTTACTAAATTATTCCTATTTTTCCACAAAATGCGAAACGACCCTATTAAAAATTTGCTGAACATCCCATGTATTTTCACCAATTACGGTAAAAGCCACGCCTTTCATGCATATCCAGCCGAATTTAGAAATTTTGCGTCACCGTTACGAATTTTATTAATTTTCTCCAAGATCGAACATCTTTATGATAACTTTATATATATCAAAATGTTCGGAAAAGATGAAGGAATCAGATAAACCTAGAAAGAAATCTCCAAAAGGAAAGTTATCGAAGATATAACAGAGTAAACTGAACTTTTGAAAAAAAAAATTTTGAGAAAATTTATAAAATATTTTTTTTATCCGCCAAAGGATATTTTTGGATCACGCAGTCGATGTGGAACGTAAAGGTAATTTATTCCTTTAAACGATAGGCTAAAGAACGATTGAAAAAGTTACATACACTAGCGTACAGATGGGTTTTAGTACGAGGATGTAAAAATTAGTGATTATTGCTTAATCGATTATAGTTATTTTTCTATAAGAAATTAAGAAACTAAATTATTGTTTATAATCGTATTCTGATGTGCTCTTTCTGATGACGTATATAACATTTCGATGAAATATTATTTTACCCCATAAAAAGGAAAAAAAAATTTTGATGAAATCATCAAGTTCAGTTTTTTGCAAATTTCTCCATTTTATAGGCCTTTTAGCATGGTATGATGTATTGTGAAATATTAGTATTTGAGATGAGCTATTCACCGGTTCAAACCCGGAGCCAATCTATGCTACTCAAGTCGAATAATTCATTATCGAAAATGACCCTGCATTGCCCATGATTTACAACATTAAAAAAATCAAAAAATTTACTTCCCGACATTTTATTGAAAAAATCTCGCGACGAGTTTTTCTAAATAAGTTTCTTGATAACATACTAGAATATAAACTGAATCGCTTAAGTTTTACGAGACCGGCAAGTCGTAGAAAAAAATATTTAATTTTTTCACATTTTCTGATTATTTCGTTTAATAACTTATGAACGGAACACCCTCTATAATAACGTACATCGGCAAAGGATGCGCCATATATACTAAAATATACCCAAAAAGTTTCATTGCTCCAACGTGGACGGATTAGAAGAAATGAAATAAATTGTGTCAAGATGCACCGTTTTTGGACGCTCCCATAAGCCCAATGTAAATAGGTCGTTGCAGACCATTTTGGAAATCGGGAAAATGGTAGGAAATTTTCCATTTTGGGCAACGATAGGGGTCATTATCGAAAGCCGAAATCCCATAGAATCTTTTCCATACCATTTCCATCCTCAAATCGTTCAATTAACTTCAGGATCTCGCTAAGAAAATGGCTATTTTGGCCCATTTCAGCCGAATTTTGACAGTCAACAAATTGGGTTAATTTTATTCCAAGGCATGCTGATTAAAATCGACGAAGTGTGCAGATTTGCAAAAATTGGCCGTCCCAGCTCGGAAAAACGTAATTTTTCTCCCGATTGAAAGGAAATTTCAAAAATTTTGAAAAATAATTATGTTGAGAGAAAAGATGGACGGAAAGAATACGCCTATAAAGAACTCTCCTAAATGATATTTGTAGGAGTTATTCGTGACTAAACAGAACTTTTAGTGAAAAATGGTTGAAAATGGATATACTTAATTTTTTTTAACCCTTTAGATCGTAATTCGAAACGCGCTCTTGGTATGAATCTTAAAGTACCATCATTCCGCGTGACGAAAAAGTAATAAAATATGGAAAATGTTAAATAGGAAAGCGTATAGACGAAATTAAGTGTAGCGGTGACAAATTTTTACTTTTCCAAAAAACTAAAATTCAGTCGTTAATAGTAATTTCGGTATTTAAATCGAAGAAACGAAAATATACGTTTCTAATGTGGTCTACCTAGATCTTTCCGGTAACGTAAACTAAAATTCGATCAAAGGCCGTTTTTACCTTGAAAAAAATTAAAAACCGTCCATTTTTACCCCGAAATATCAACTTGTTCAGTATTTCCAAATTTTTCCCATTTTCCAATAACTTTAGGTATAGATAGATGTATTGATGACACCTAGTTTTTGAGATGGGAAATCGAAAATTTTAAACCGCATGACACTCGGACGCACCCAGTTCGAGCTATTAGGTACCAAAAATGACCCTTTTTTGTCAAATTTCGACTTTCAAAAATTCTTTTAAATTACTTCTAATCCACGTACGTTACACAGTTTCAATAGGGTTCTGTAGCGTCCGGTTCACTCCACACTCCGAAAATTTAAATCGAAAAAATTGAGTTTTGCGACTTGAAATGTGTTCCAACGGGAATCGCCGAAAAGTCGACTTTGACGTTTAATAACTTCGAAACGGTTCACCCTGTATATTTTAAAATTTGAGACAACACGCGCGCACTATCCAAAATTAAAACCAGAAAGTTTCGTCGCTCCGACTCTGATAGTTTTCTCGCAAAAAATTCGCAACCTCAAAAATGTCAAAAGATACGACGACGACGACGACGACAACGGACGTTCAAGGTCACTGGAAAGCCGTAATACATAGCGTCCGAAGGGCGCTATGTAACTAGGGGGCATAGCCCCCTAGGCGCTCCGCGCGGGGCTCCGCGGACCCTCTGTATGCGACAGATTCGCCTATATGTGTTTTGTTAGTACCTAGATATGACCACCGATTTGGGTAGATACACCGAGAAGCTTGAATGCAGGTTGATGCTTTAATTGGTCGGCCACACTCCTGCGGACTGTGATGGGGGTACATAGCACCCAAATTCGTTCATTACAACATATGTTACCGTTTCGCATTTTAAGGAACCAGCTATTACCGATTGCGAAAAATCCGTTCACTATATTACGTATCGAATAGAGAAAAATATGTCAAGAATGACAGCTCTCAAAAAATAAACAACATTTTCGGATTCCTTGCATTCGAATTACATAAAAACGATACCCAACTTGTGAAATTCCGTTGACCTTGTACCTATTACTGACTTAAGAAACGTCAATTTGACAGCTGTCAAAAAATAGATAAAAATTTCGGATTCCTCATACTCAAATTATATAGAAACGATACCAAACTTGTTAAAACATGTCAACAAAAAAATGTCAAAAATGACAGCTGTCAAAAATAAATACATTTTTCGGATAACTTATACTCAAATTATATAGAATCGATACCAAATTTTTGAAATTTTGTTAACCTTGCACTTATTTTTTACTAAAGAATCATCAATTTGACAGCTGTCAAAAAATAAATTTAATTTTCGGACTCCCTGCATTTGAATTACATAGAGACGATACTAAACTTGCGTTATTTTGTTCACCTTGCACATATTACTAACCTAAGAAACGTCAATTTGACAGCTGTCAAAAAATATATAAAATTTTCGAATTCCTCATACTCAAATTATATAGAGGCGATATCAAACTCGTGAATTTTTGTTAACATTGCAACTATTAGCAACGTAATATTCGTCAATTTGACAGCTGTCAAAAAATTAATAAATTTTTTGGATTGCCTGCATTCGAGTTATACGAAATCGACACCAACTTTGCGAAATTCTGTTACGATTACGCCTTTGATCGACAGTTAACCGAAATCAAAGAATTGTTAAAAATGACAGCTGTCAAAATATGAATTAAATTTTCGGATTCCTTGCCCTCGAATTATACGAAAACGACACCAACTTTGTGAAATTCTATTAATCTTGCACTTTATACTAACCAAGGAAACGTCAATTTGACAGGTGTCAAAAAATTTAAAATATTTTTTAAATCCTTTTAGCAATATAAACATAACGTACTAGTTGAATTTTCTTCAAATTGCCAATTTATCAAATTAAGCCTATTTTTCCAGACGGTGTGCATGATTTATTCAAATCTGATGAATTTAAACACTTGCCCTTGTCTAATTTTCACTAAATACTGTAAAAGCATTTCGAGCGAAAGTTGGAAATTTTGCTGTCACCGTTACGAATTTTCTTAATTTTCTCCAAGTTCGAACATCTTTATGATAACTTTATATATATCAAAATGTTCGGAAAAGATGAGGGAATCAGATAAACCTAGAAAGAAATCTCCAACAGGAAAGTTATAGAAGATATAGCAGAATAAACTTGACTTTTAATAAAAAAAATTTCGAAAAAATTTATAAAATATTTTTTTTATCCGCCAAAGGATATTTTGGGGTCACGCAGTCGATGTGGAACGTAAAGGTAATTTATTCCTTTAAACGATAGGCTAAATAACGATTGAAAAAGTTACATACACTAGCGTACAGATGGGTTTTAGTAAGAGGATGTCATAATTAGTGATTATTGCTTAATCGATTGTAGTTATTTTTGTATAAGAAATTAAGAAACTAAATTATGGTTTATAATCGTGCTCTGATGTGCTCTTTCTGATGGCATATATAACATTTCGATGAAATATTATTTTACCCCTTAAAAAGGAAAAAGAAATTTTTACGAAATCATCAAGTTCAGTCTCTCGCAAATTTCTCCATTTTATTGGTCTTTTAGCATGATATGATGTATTGTGAAATATTAGTATTTGAGATGACCTATCCACCGGTTCGAACCAGGTGCCAATCTATAAGACAGAAATCGAATAATTCATTATCGAAAATGACCCTGCATTTTCATGTTTTCCAACTTTAAAAAAATCAAAAAATTGACTTCCCGACATTTTATTGAAAAAATCTCGCGACGAGTTTTTCTAAATAAGTTTCTTGATAACATACTAAAATAAAAACTGAATCGTTTAAGTTTTACGAGACCGGCAAGTCGTAGAAAGAAATATATAATTTTTTGCACATTTTCTGACTATTTCGTTTAATAACTTATGAATGGAACACCCTGTATAATGAAGTACATCGGCTAAAGATACGCCATATATACCAAAGTATACCCCAAAAGTTTCATTGCTCCAACGTGAGCCGTTTAGAAGAAATCGAAAAACTGGTTTCAAGATGCACCCTGTTTCGGCGCTCCCATAAGAGCAATGTAAATATGTCGTTGCAGACCATTTTGGAAATCGGGAAAATGGTAGGAAATTTTCGATTTTGGGCAACGATAGGGGTCATTATCGAAAGCCGAAATCCCATAGAATCTTTTCCATACCATTTCCATTCTCAAATCGGTCAATTAACTTCAGGATCTCGCTAAGAAAAAGGCTATTTTGGCCCATTTCGGCCGAATTTTGACAGTCAACAAATTGGGTTAATTTTATTCCAAGGCATGCTGATTAAAATCGACGAAGTGTGCAGATTTGCAAAAATTGGCCGTCCCAGCTCGGAAAAACGTCGTTTTCCTCCCGATTGAAAGGAAATTTCAAAAATTTTGAAAGATAATAATGTGGTGAGAAAAGATGGACGGAAAGAATACACTTATAGAGAACTCTCCGAAATGATATTTGTAGGAGTTATTCGTGACTAAACAAAACTTTTAGTGAAAAATGGGTGAAAATGGATATACTTAATTTTTTTTAACCCTTTAGATCGTAATTCGAAACGCGCTCTTGGTATGAATCTTAAAGTGCCATCATTCCGATTGACGAAAAAGCAAAAAAATATGGAAAATGTTAAATAGGAAAGCGTATAGACGAAATTAAGTGTAGCGGTGACAAATTTTTACTTTTCCAAAAAACTAAAATTCAGTCGTTAATAGTAATTTCGGTATTTAAATCGAAGAAACGAAAATATACGTTTCTAATGTGGTCTACCTAGATCTTTCCGGTAACGTAAACTAAAATTCGATCAAAAGGCGTTTTTACCTCGAAAAAAATCAAAAACCGTCCATTTTTACCCCGAAATATCAACTTGTTCAGTATTTTCAAATTTTTCCCATTTTCTAATAACTTTAGGTATAGATAGATGTATTGATTGCAGCTAGTTTTTGAGATGGGAAATCGAAAATTTAAAACCGCGTGACCCTCGGACCCACCCAGTTCGAGCTATTAGGTACCAAAAATGACCCTTTTTTGTCAAATTTCGACTTTCAAAAATTCTTTTAAATTACTTCTAATCGTCGTACGTTACCCAGTTTCAATAGGGTTCTGTAGCGTCCGGTTCACTCCACACTCCGAAAATTTAAATCGAAAAAATTGAGTTTTGCGACTTGAAATGTGTTCCAACGGGAATCGCCGAAAAGTCGACTTTGACGTTTAATAACTTCGAAACGGTTCACCCTGTATACTTTAAAATTTGAGACAACACGCGCGCACTATCCAAAATTAAAACCAGAAAGTTTCGTCGCTCCGACTCTGATAGTTTTCTCGCAAAAAATTCGCAACCTCAAAAATGTCAAAAGATACGACGACGACGACGACGACAACGGACGTTCAAGGTCACTGGAAAGCCGTAATACATAGCGTCCGAAGGGCGCTATGTAACTAGGGGGGCATAGCCCCCCTAGGCGCTCCGCGCGGGGCTCCGCGGACCCTCTGTATGCGACAGATTCGCCTATATGTGTTTTGTTAGTACCTAGATATGACCACCGATTTGGGTGGATACACCGAGAAGCTTGAATGCAGGTTGATGCTTTAATTGGTCGGCCACACTCCTGCGGACTGTGATGGGGGTACATAGCACCCAAATTTGTTAATTATAACATATGTGACCGTTTCACATTTTAAGGTACCAGCTATAACCGATTGCGAACAATCCGTTCACTATTTTACGTATCGAATAGAGAAAAATATGTAAAAAATTACAGCTGTCAAAAAATAAATAACATATTCGGATTCCTTGCATTCGAATTACATAAAAACGATACCAAACTTGCGAAATTCCGTTGACCTTGTACCTATTACTGACTTAAGAAACGTCAATTTGACAGCTGTCAAAAAATAGATAAAAATTTCGGATTCCTCATACTCAAATTATATAGAAACGATACCAAACTTGTTAAAACATGTCAACAAAAAAATGTCAAAAATGACAGCTGTCAAAAAATAAATACATTTTTCGGATAACTTATACTCAAATTATATAGAATCGATACAAAATTTTTGAAATTTTGTTAATCTTGCACTTATTTTTTACTAAAGAATCATCAATTTGACAGCTGTCAAAAAATAAATTTAATTTTCGGACTCCCTGCATTTGAATTACATAGAGACGATACTAAACTTGCGTTATTTTGTTCACCTTGCACATATTACTAACCTAAGAAACGTCAATTTGACAGCTGTCAAAAAATATATAAAATTTTCGAATTCCTCATACTCAAATTATATAGAGGCGATACCAAACTCGTGAATTTTTGTTAACATTGCAACTATTAGCAACGTAATATACGTCAATTTGACAGCTGTCAAAAAATTAATAAATTTTTTGGATTGCCTGCATTCGAGTTATACGAAATCGACACCAACTTTGCGAAATTCTGTTACGATTACGCCTATGATCGACAGTTAACCGAAATCAAAGAATTGTTAAAAATGACAGCTGTCAAAATATGAATTAAATTTTCGGATTCCTTGCCCTCGAATTATACGAAAACGACACCAACTTTGTGAAATTCTATTAATCTTGCACTTTATACTAACCAAGGAAACGTCAATTTGACAGGTGTCAAAAAATTTAAAATATTTTTTAAATCCTTTTAGCAATATTAACATAACTTACTAGTTGAATTTTCTTCAAATTGCCAATTTATCAAATTAAGCCTATTTTTCCAGACGGTGTGCATGATTTATTCAAATCTGATGAATTTAAACACTTGCCCTTGTCTAATTTTCACTAAATACTGTAAAAGCCACGCCATTCATGCATTTCGAGCGAAAGTTGGAAATTTTGCTGTCACCGTTACGAATTTTCTTAATTTTCTCCAAGTTCGAACATCTTTATGATAACTTTATATATATCAAAATGTTCGGAAAAGATGAGGGAATCAGATAAACCTAGAAAGAAATCTCCAACAGGAAAGTTATAGAAGATATAGCAGAATAAACTTGACTTTTAATAAAAAAAATTTCGAAAAAATTTATAAAATATTTTTTTTTCCGCCAAAGGATATTTTGGGGTCACGCAGTCGATGTGGAACGTAAAGGTAATTTATTCCTTTAAACGATAGGCTAAAGAACGATTGAAAAAGTTACATACACTAGCGTACAGATGGGTTTTAGTAAGAGGATGTCATAATTAGTGATTATTGCTTAATCGATTGTAGTTATTTTTGTATAAGAAATTAAGAAACTAAATTATGGTTTATAATCGTGCTCTGATGTGCTCTTCCTGATGACATATATAACATTTCGATGAATTATTATTTTACCCCTTAAAAAGGAAAAAGAAATTTTTACGAAATCATCAAGTTCAGTCTCTCGCAAATGCCTCCATTTTATAGGTCTTTTAGCATGATATGATGTATTGTGAAATATTAGTATTTGAGATGACCTATCCACCGGTTCGAACCCGGTGCCAATCTATAAGACAGAAATCGAATAATTCATTATCGAAAATGACCCTGCATTTTCATGTTTTCCAACTTTAAAAAAATCAAAAAATTGACTTCCCGACATTTTATTAAAAAAATCTCGCGACGAGTTTTTCTAAATAAGTTTCTTGATAACATACTAAAATATAAACTGAATCGTTTAAGTTTTACGAGACCGGCAAGTCGTAGAAAGAAATATTTAATTTTTTGCACATTTTCTGACTATTTCGTTTAATAACTTATTAACGGGACACCCTGTATAATGTCGTACATCGGCTAAGTATACGCCATATATACCAAAGTGTACCCCAAAAGTTTCATTGCTCCAACGTGAGCCGTTTAGAAGAAATCGAATAACTGGTTTCAAGATGCACCCTGTTTCGGCGCTCCCATAAGAGCAATGTAAATATGTCGTTGCAGACCATTTTGGAAATCGGGAAAATGGTAGGAAATTTTCGATTTTGGGCAACGATAGGGGTCATTATCGAAAGTCGAAATCCCATAGAATCTTTTCCATACCATTTCCATTCTCAAATCGGTCAATTAACTTCAGGATCTCGCTAAGAAAATGGCTATTTTGGCCCATTTCGGCCGAATTTTGACAGTCAACAAATTGGGTTAATTTTATTCCAAGGCATGCTGATTAAAATCGACGAAGTGTGCAGATTTGCAAAAATTGGCCGTCCCAGCTCGGAAAAACGTCATTTTTCTCCCGATTGAAAGGAAATTTCAAAAATTTTGAAAAATAATAATGTTTAGAGAAAAGATGGACGAAAAGAATACGCATATAAAGAACTCTCCGAAATGATATTTGTAGTAGTTATTCGTGACTAAACAGAACTTTTAGTAAAAAATGGTTGAAAATGGTTATATTTAATTTTTTTTAACCCTTTAGATCGTAATTCGAAACGCGCTCTTGGTATGAATCTTAAAGTGCCATCATTCCGCTTGACGAAAAAGTAATAAAATATTGAAAATGTTAAATAGGAAAGCGTATAGACGAAATTAAGTGTAGCGGTGACAAATTTTTGCATTTCCAAAAAACTAAAATTCATTCTTTAATAGTAATTTCGGTATTTAAATCGAAGAAACGAAAATATACGTATCGAATGTGATTTACCTAGATCTTTCCGGTAACGTAAACTAAAATTCGATCAAAAGCCGTTTTGACCTCGAAAAAAATCAAAAACCGTCCATTTTTACCCCGAAATATCAACTTGTTCAGTTTTTTCAAATTTTTCCCATCTTCTAATAACTTTAGGTATAGATAGATGTATTGATTGCAGCTAGTTTTTGAGATGGGAACGCTAAAATTTTAAACCGCGTGACCCTCGGACTCACCCAGTTCGAGCTATTAGGTACCAAAAATGACCCTTTTTTGTCAAATTTCGACTTTCAAAAATTCTTTTAAATTACTTCTAATCGTCGTACGTTACCCAGTTTCAATAGGGTTCTGTAGCGTCCGGTCCACTCCACACTCCGAAAATTTAAATCGAAAAAATTGAGTTTTGCGACTTGAAATGTGTCCCAACGGGAATCGCCGAAAAGTCGACTTTGACGCTTAATAACTTTGAAACTGTTCACCCTGTATATTTTAAATTTTGAGACAACACGCGCGAACTATCCGAAATTAAAACCAAAAAGTTTGATGGTTTCAACGCTGATAGTTTTCTCGCAAAAAATTCGCAACCTCAAAAATGTCAAAAGATACGACGACGACGACGACGACGACGACGACAACGGACGAACTCAAGGTCACCCACTGGCCGTAATACATAGCATCCGAAGGGTGCTATGTAATTAGGGAATCTTCAGCCAGAAAGATTTCATGTTCTCTATCTTGAACGATCTTAATAATTCTCGAAGTATTCATGAACACAAAGTCAATTTCAAATCCATTTCCCTGCATGGGTTGCCATCCAAATCCTTTAGAGTAGATGAAGCTCAACATATTTCCTTGGTTACTAAGAAAGGATAGCCATTGATCTTCGTTAAAAATAACATTTTGGTTATACTTGCATCCACCAAGTTTAATTACCGGCTCATATTTTCTCTCCAAGGAAAATCCAATGCTGACCCATTTGGATTTGGATTTGTTTATGTAGTACATAGATTCATTGATTAGAGTACCATTGCGTTTCTTACTAAGCTATTCTTGCATCTTGGATTGTTGACTGCTTGACATTTTAAGAGCAAACAATTAATGAAAGTAGAACTTCAGCTATTTGTTTATATAATAACTAAATTGTAGTGGTGGTGGGGAGGATGAAATGTTGGAGAAGTTAAATATATGAAATTTGCATTTATGAAACATTTAATCATGAATGAGCGTAATATGGAATTGTTTCTAGACATCCAAGGTTATAATTGCAGTTTTGGATACATTCCAAAAGAATTAGCAATTTATGATGGGATTCGTTGTTCAAATTATTTCTTTAAATCACCATTTAAAAGAAACATGTTATCTGCTGATGATCTTAAAGTGGTAAACTGGGCTGAGGAATATCATGGATTGGAATGGGAATTTGGAAACGTAGAACTTAATGAATTTGAGGATATTGTAAAGAATGCTTTAAAGTTTTATGAATCACCCAGAATTTATATGAAAGGAAATGAAAAAACAAACTTCATAAAAAAGTTTTTGAATGAAGAGTGTATTTATTCTATTCCTATTGGTCGAGAGCCAAAATTAAGTAGATTTAAGAAAATTCCAGAGTGTTATTTTCACAAAAATGTTAATCCATGGCATTGTGCATTAGCAAATGTAAAATTATTGTATGATTATAAAAATTGTTATGAATAAACTTCAATGAAACAAAATATATATATATATTTTTTTTATTATTATTATTTTATTTATAATACAAATATGCTTTTAACAGTACATATCCCAACATACATAAAAATAATATAAAAACTATAATTAAAAATGTCTTCAAATTACATTCTTCCGATTCTCTATACAACTCTATCCATTCTTCTGTTGTTACAGAGGAACTATCAAAATAATATAGTCGTAGCTTATATTTTACAAAGGAATAATTATTTACATTATCAAATTGATAAGAATGCAATCCATTATTCAGATTCATTCTCTTCCAAGATGTTGGCCAAGTATCATTATTTTCATTATTAATCGATGAACAAATAAATACTTCTCGAACTTTAGGATCTACTTGGATATACAAATTATTGTTAATGAATGCCGAGAGAAATAGTACACCTGTTGGTAGTAACATCATCATATTTCAAATAAATATGTTTTATATGTTTTTCAGGTTTTATATTGATTTTGAACTAAAATTTTAAGAATATTTAGTACATTGTTAACATCCTCATCATCATCACTCTTTGAGTTATCTTCTAAAATATCTATATGCTTGTGACCCCAAGCAAGGGTTCTAAAGGAATCTTTAATTATATATCGTTTATCATCTTTTGGAGACAAAGCAACCTTATTTTTTAATTGTGTGAACATATCATGTAAAATTGAACGGAAAACATTCATTTTTCTAAATTTTGTTTCAGAATTTTCAACATCTTTATATTCTTGTTTAGTAATGGAATTTTGAATAACATACTTTTTTACGCCTTTTGCTTTCTTTTCAGATTTATTCCCTAAATTAACACAATATGCTTTTGCACCAGTACCATAAAAACTTATTATTGGTTGTCCAGCAAATTCATCTTTCATACGCCCTAATACAGATTTATTCTTTGTTATGTTAAGTATATTATTTTCATTATAATTAGATGTATCAAATTTAACTAAATTTTCTTGGATATCTGGAACTTGCAACAAATCGAAAAGAATCTAAAAATCTCATTTTAATAAACAGATTTTTTTCTTTATTATCTTTGTCTTTATATTTATCAACCAAAATTGATTTTGAAAATGAAATGTACTTCTGTTTGTTTTGTGCAAGTACATCAATATTATCATCTTTACAACAGAGTTGTTTAACAAATACATGACTATCGTAACCAGTTAAATTATGAAAAAATATAGGTATGAAATATGGAATTTTGAAATTTAAGTTACATATACTGTGGGCTACACCCCGAAATTGTCCGGTTAAATGATCATGATCTCTCACTTTTTCACTTTCTTCAACTTTTTCATTACATATATGACATTTATTGCAATTTTTATAAGCTAATTTCTGTTCGTTTGATAAGGGAATCATTTTCACAATTGGTTTAAGATGATTATTATAAATTCTATGTACATGACCTTCAATTCGTTTACAAAATTCATCAGCGGCATCTAATCCGAAATAGGAATCCAATACTGATAAAGAATCATCGTATGAACATTTAATGAAATATGAGAAAGCGTATGGTTCATGTTTAAACGTATTTCGAGTGTATGAATCTAAATCATTTTGAGGTTGTTCAAATTCAAATGGTTTTAAAAAGCACTCAAAATCTGCATAAATTACAAAAGGAACTTTGAGCTGTCTTTGGAAATTTTCAAATTGTAGAATATTTTCCGGTATATTTTTTCCATACTTTTTAGTTCTGATTTCATTCGTTGGAACCCTTGTATATAAATGATTACAATCATTTTTTTGATGAATCTCTAGTTTTTGTAATGATCTAAAATAAATTAAACATCCATCACAAAAGTATTTTTTAAAATGACTTTTATTAATTTGAGTTGCTAATAATCTTGACATATTCTTAATCCAACAATAATGATTATTTTCACAATCACTTATCAACAACAAATTTACATGTGTGTGAAGTTTTTTAGCAGTATAATGAAGAGGTCCAACTACTTCATATTTTTGTTTACTTTCCTCTCTCTCCAAACCGTAAACATTCACTGATATTTGGTTAAGCGATTCAAATTTGGATATATCTTTTAACTTTACAGGAAACTCTATTCCATCGAAATTTAGAAAATCAAAAAAGTTTGGATATGAACTTGTTCTATAAGAATGCGTCTCTGCAGGATATAATGCGCTTATCACACTCCACCCAAAACAACGAGGGGGCGTAGCCCCCTCGGCGCTCCGCGCGGGGCTCCGCGGACCCTCTTTTTGCGACAGATTCGCCTATATGTGTTTTGTTATTACCTAGATTTGTCAACCGATTTGCGTGGATGCATCGAGAAGTTTGGATGCAGGTTGATGCTTTAATTGGTTGGCCACACTCCTGCGGACTGTGATGGGGGTACATAGCACCCAAATTCGTTAATTATAACATATGTGACCGTTTCACATTTTAAGGTACCAGCTATAACCGATTGCGAACAATCCGTTCACTATTTTACGTATCGAATAGAAAAAAATATGTCAAAAATGACAGCTGTCAAAAATAAACAAAATTTTCGGATTCCTTGCATTCGAATTACATAAAAACGATACCAAACTTGCGAAATTCCGTTGACCTTGTACATACTACTGACTTAGGAAACGTCAATTTGACAGCTGTCAAAAAATAGATAAAAATTTCGGATACCTCATACTCAAATTATATGGAATCGACACCAAACTTTTGAATTTCTGTTAACCTTGCACTTATTCTATACTAAGGAATCCTCAATTTGACAGCTGTCAAAAAATCTATAAAATTTTCGAATTAGGTATTCCCCAAATTATATTAATTCCCAAGTATTTTCATTTTTAATTTTTTTTAATTTCTAAATAATCATGCATATGCCTTAAAAATTTGAAGAAATCGATATATTTCGATTTTATTCGAAAAGTATTATCTCTACGACAAAAATTGTATATATCGTAAAGATGCACTTTGATAAGGTCTACAAGAAAGTAGTCTAAAAAATTTTCTGTATCTACTATAGTTGTTGAGTTATTGAGCAAATCATGATTTCTATATTCTTGCAAATATCTCAAAAACGATTACATTTGAGAAAAAAAGTTTCGAACAAACAAAATATACTATTAAATTCTCTATCAGAAAGGAAATATACAAATTTTTCCTATTGGTTTAGATTACGGAGATATTTAAGAAAAACTGAAAAATATCAAGAAATTTTGAAATTCTTAAAAATTCAAAAAAAAAATTATTAAATATTCTTACATTTTATATAATATTTGATGTATACTGATAGAATAAATATATTATGTTTAGAAGGAAACCATTAATGAGTTACAAAATGCGACAGATTCTCACTAGGCGCTAAACGCGCAGGGGCCTCCGGCATCCACCTACATGCGTTTTTGTTATTAACTAGCCGCTTCGCGGCAGGGCTCCGCCGTTCACCTGTATGCGACAGATTCGCCTACGTGTGTTTTTGTTATTATTACATAGAATTGACCACCGATTTGGGTGGATGCACCGAGAAGCTTGAATGTAGGTTGATGCATTAATTCGTTGGCCACACTCCTGCGGACTGTGATGGGGGTACATAGCACCCAAATTTGTTAATTATAACATATGTGACCGTTTCACATTTTAAGGTACCAGCTATAACCGATTGCGAACAATCCGTTCACTATTTTACGTATCGAATAGAAAAAAATGTGTAAAAAATTACAGCTGTCAAAAAATAAATAACATTTTCGGATTCCTTGCATTCGAATTACATAAAAACGATACCAAACTTGCGAAATTCCGTTGACCTTGTACCTATTACTGACTTAAGAAACGTCAATTTGACAGCTGTCAAAAAATAGATAAAAATGTCGGATTCCTCATACTCAAATTATATAGAAACGATACCAAACTTGTGAAAATATATTAACAAAAAAATGTCAAAAATGACAGATGTCAAAAAGTAAATAAATTTTTCGGATAACTTATACTCAAATTATATTGAATCGATACAAAATTTTTGAAATTTTGTTAACCTTGCACTTATTTTTTACTAAAGAATCATCAATTTGACAGCTGTCAATAAATAAATTCAATTTTCGGATTCCTTGCATTTGAATTACATAGAGACGATACTAAACCTGTGATATTTTGTTAACCTTGCACATATTACTAACCTAAGAAATGTCCATTTGACAGCTGTCAAAAAATATATAAAATTTTCGAATTCCTCATACTTAAATTATATAGAAGCGATACCAAACTCGTGAATTTTTGTTAACTTTGTAACTATTACCAACGTAATATACGTCAATTTGACAGCTGTCAAAAAATTAAAAAAATTTTCGGATTGCCTGCATTCGAGTTATACGAAATCGACACCAACTTTGCGAAATTATGTTACCATTACGCCTATGATCGACAGTTAACCGAAATCAAAGAATTGTTAAAAATGACAGCTGTCAAAATATGAATTAAATTTTCGGATTCCTTGCCCTCGAATTATACGAAAACGACACCAACTTTGTGAAATTCTATTAATCTTGCACTTTTTACTAACCAAGGAAACGTCAATTTGACAGGTGTCAAAAAATAAATAAAATTTTTTAAATTCCTTTAATATTACTAACATAATGTGCTACTTGATTTTTCTTCAAATTGACAATTTACTAAATTATTCCTATTTTTCCACAAAATGCGAAACGACCCTATTAAAAATTTGCTAAACATCCCATGTATTTTCACCAATTACGGTAAAAGCCACGCCTTTCATGCATTTCCAGCGAAATTTAGAAATTTTGCTGTCACCGTTACGAATTTTATTAATTTTCTCCAAGATCGAACATCTTTATGGTAACTTTATATATATCAAAATGTTCGGAAAAGATGACGGAATCAGATAAACCTAGAAAGAAATCTCCAAAAGGAAAGCTATGGAAGATATAGCAGAGTAAACTGAACTTTTGAAAAAAAATTTTTTGACAAAATTTATAAAATATTTTTTTTATCCGCCAAAGGATATTTTTGGATCACGCAGTCGATGTTGAACGTAAAGGTAATTTATTCCTTTAAATGATAGGCTAAAGAACGATTGAAAAAGTTACATACACTAGCGTACAGATGTGTTTTAGTAAGAGGATGTCAAAATTAGTGCTTATTGCTTAATCGATTGTAGTTATTTTTGTATAAGAAATTAAGAAACTAAATTATGGTTTACAATCGTGTTTTGATGTGCTCTTTCTGATGACATATATAACATTTCGATCAAATATTATTTTACCCCATAAAAAGCAAAAAAAAATTTTGACGAAATCATCAAGTTCAGTTTCACGCAAATTTCTCCACTTTATAGGTCTTTTAGCATAATATGACGTATTGTGAAATATTAGTATTTGAGATGACCTATCCACCGGTTTGAACCCGGTGCCAATCTATAAGACAGAAATCGAATAATTCATTATCGAAAATGACCCTGCATTTTCATGCTTTCCAACTTTAAAAAAATCAAAAAATTGACTTCCCGACATTTTATCAAAAAAATCTCGCGACGACTTTTTCTAAATAAGTTTCTTGATAACATACTAGAATATAAATTGAATCGCTTAAGTTTTACGAGACCGGCAAGCCGTAGAAAAAAATATTTAATTTTTTGCACATTTTCTGCTTATTTCGTTTAATAACTTATGAACGGAACACCCTGTATAATGTCGTACATCGGCTAAGGATACGCCATATATACCAAAGTATACCCCAAAAGTTTCATTGCTCCAACGTGAGCCGTTTAGAAGAAATCGAATAACTGGTTTCAAGATGCACCCTGTTTCGGCTCTCCCATAAGAGCAATGTAAATATGTCGTTGCAGACCATTTTGGAAATCGGGAAAATGGTAGGAAATTTTCCTTTTTGGGCAACGATAGGGGTCATTATCGAAAGCCGAAATCCCATAGAATCTTTTCCATACCATTTCCATCCTCAAATCGGTGAATTAACGTCAGCATCTCGCTAAGAAAATGGCTATTTTTGGCCTATTTCGACCGAATTTTGACAGCCAAAATATTTAGTAAAATTTCGTCCGTCCGTCCGTAAAAATCCGAGTAAAGTTCAAGTCCAGTCGGCAGATTTGCAAAAATTGGCCGTCCGAGCTCGGTAAATTGTCGTTTTTCTCCCGATTGAAAGGAAATTTCGAAAATTTTGAAAAATAATAATGTGGTGAGAAATGATGGACGATGCAAATGCGCTTATAGAGAACTCTCCGAAATGATATTTGTAGGAGTTATTCGTGACTAAACAGGACTTTTAGTGAAAAATGGTTGAAAATGGATATACTTAATTTTTTTTAACCCTTTAGATCGTAATTCGAAACGCGCTCTTGGTATGAATCTTCAAGTACCATCATTCCGCGTGACGAAAATGCAATAAAATATGGAAAATGTTAAATACGAGAGCGTATAGACGAATTTAAGTGTAGCGGTGACAAAAAAAGAATTTCTAAATTTTTAAAATTCAATCGTTAATAGTAATTTCGGTATTTAAATCGAAGAAACGAAAATATACGTATCGGATGTGGTTTAGCTGGAACTTTCCGGTAACGTAAACTAAATTTCGATCAAAAGCCGTTTTTACCTCGAAAAAAATCAAAAACCGTCCATTTTTACCCCGAAATATCAACTTGTTCAGTATTTTCAAATTTTTCCCATCTTCCACTAACTTTAGGTATAGATAGATGTATTGATGGCACCTAGTTTTTGAGATGGGAAATCGAAAATTTAAAACCGCGTGACCCTCGGACCCACCCAGTTCGAGCTATTCGGTACACGAAATGACCCTGTTTTGTCAAATTTCGACTTTGAAAAATTCTTTTAAATTACTTCTAATCGTCGTACGTTACCCAGTTTCAATAGGGTTCTGTAGCGACCGGTCCACTCCACGTTCCGAAAATTTAAATCGAAACAATTGAGTTTTGCGACTTGAAATGGATTTCAACGGGAATCGCCGAAAAGTCGACTTTGACGCTTAATAACTTCGAAACGGCACACCCTGTATACTCGAAAATTTGAGACAATACGCGCGCACTATCCAAAAGTAAAACCAAAAAGTTTCGTCGTTTCGACTCTCACAGTTTTTTCTCCAGAAATTCGCAACCTCGAAAATGTCGAAAGCGACAACATACGCACTCAAGGTCACCCACTGGACGTAATACATAGCGTCCGAAGGGCGCTATGTAACTAGGGGGGCATAGCCCCCCTAGGCGCTCCGCGCGGGGCTCCGCGGACCCTCTATATGCGACAGATTCGCCTATATGTGTTTTGTTATTACCTAGATTTATCAACCGATTTGCGTGGATGCATCGAGAAGTTTGAATGCAGGTTGATGCTTTAATTGGTTGGCCACACTCCTGCGGACTGTGATGGGGGTACATAGCACCCAAATTCGTTAATTATAACATATGTGGTTTAAGGTACCAGCTATAACCGATTGCGAACAATCCGTTCACTATTTTACGTATCGAATAGAAAAAAATATGTCAAAAATACAGCTGTCAAAAAATAAATACCATTTTCGGATTCCTTGCATTCGAATTACATAAAAACGATACCAAACTTGCAAAATTCTGTTAACCTTGTACCTATTATTGACCTAAGAAACGTTAATTTAACAGCTGTGAAAATATAGATAAAAATTTCGGATTCCTCATACTCAAATTATATAGAAATGATACCAAACTTGTGAAAATATGTTAACAAAAAAATGTCAAAAATGACAGATGTCAAAAAGTAAATAAATTTTTTGGATACCTCATACTCAACTTATATGGAATCGATACAAAATTCTTGAAATTTTGTTAACCTTGCACTTATTCTTTACTAAAGATTCATTAATTTGACAGCTGTCAAAAAATAATTTTAATTTTCGGACTCCTTGCATTTGAATTACATAGAAACGATACTAAACTTGCGATAGTTTGTTCACCTTGCACATATTACTAACCTAAGGAACGTCAATTTGACAGCTGTCAAAAAATATATAAAATTTTCGAATTCCTCATACTCAAATTATATAGATGCGATACCAAACTCGTGAATTTTTGTTAACATTGGAACTATTAGCAACGTAATATACGTCAATTTGACAGCTGTCAAAAAATTTAAAAAATTTTCGGATTGCCTGCATTCGAGTTATACGAAATCGACACCAACTTTGCGAAATTATATTACCATTAAGCCTATGATCGACAGTTAACCGAAATCAAAGAATTGTTAAAAATTACAGCTGTCAAAATATGAATTAAATTTTCGGATTCCTTGCCCTCGAATTATACGAAAACGACACCAACTTTGTGAAATTCTATTAATCTTGCACTTTTTACTAACCAAGGAAACGTCAATTTGACAGGTGTCAAAAAATAAATAAAATTTTTTAAATTCCTTTAATATTACTAACATAATGTGCTACTTGATTTTTCTTCAAATTGACAATTTACTAAATTATTCCTATTTTTCCATAATATGCGAACCGGCCCTATTAAAAATTTGCTAAACATCCCATGTATTTTCACCAATTACGGTAAAAGCCACGCCTTTCATACATTTCGAGCGAAAGTTAGAAATTTTGCTGTCACCGTTACGAATTTTATTAATTTTCTCCAAGATCGAACATCTTTATGGTAACTTTATATATATCAAAATGTTCGGAAAAGATGACGGAATCAGATAAAAATAGAAAGAAATCTCCAAAAGGAAAGCTATGGAAGATATAGCAGAGTAAACTGAACTTTTGAAAAAAAATTTTTTGACAAAATTTATAAAATATTTTTTTTTATCCGCCAAAGGATATTTTTGGGTCACGCAGTCGATGTTGAACGTAAAGGTAATTTATTCCTTTAAATGATAGGCTAAAGAACGATTGAAAAAGTTACATACACTAGCGTACAGATGGGTTTTAGTAAGAGGATGTCAAAATTAGTGCTTATTGCTTAATCGATTGTAGTTATTTTTGTATAAGAAATTAAGAAACTAAATTATGGTTTGTAATCCTGTTTTGATGTGCTCTTTCTGATGACATATATAACATTTCGATCAAATATTATTTTACCCCATAAAAAGCAAAAAAAAATTTGACGAAATCATCAAGTTCAGTTTTTCGCAAATTTCTCCATTTTATAGGCCTTTTAGCATGATATGATGTATTGTGAAATATTAGTATTTGAGATGACCTATCCACCGGTTCTAACCCGGAGCAAATCTATGCGACCCAAGTCGAATAATTAATTATCGAAAATGACCCTGCATTTCCATGCTTTCCAACTTTAAAAAAATCAAAAAATTGACTTCCCGACATTTTATTGAAAAAATCTCGCGACGACTTTTTCTAAATAAGTTTCTTGATAACATACTAGAATATAAACTGAATCGCTTAAGTTTTACGAGACCGGCAAGTCGTAGAAAAAAATATTTAATTTTTTGCACATTTTCTGCTTATTTCGTTTAATAACTTATGAACGGAACACCCTGTATAATAAAGTACATCGGCAAAAGATACGCCATATATACTAAAATATACCCCAAAAGTTTCATTGCTCCAACGTGAGCCGTTTAGAAGAAATCGAATAACTGGTTTCAAGATGCACCCTGTTTCGGCTCTCCCATAAGAGCAATGTAAATTGGTCGTTGCAGACCATTTTGGAAATCGGGAAAATGGTAGGAAATTTTCCATTTTGGGCAACGATAGGGGTCATTATCGAAAGACGAAATCCCATAGAATCTTTTCCATACCATTTCCATCCTCAAATCGGTCAATTAACGTCAGCATCTCGCTAAGAAAATGGCTATTTTTGGCCTATTTCGACCGAATTTGACAGCCAAAATATTTAGTAAAATTTCATCCGTCCGTCCGTTAAAATCCGAGTAAAGTTCAAGTCCAGTCGGCAGATTTGCAAAAATTGGCCGTCCCAGCTCGGTAAATTGTCGTTTTTCTCCCGATTGGAAGGAAATTTCGAAAATTTTGAAAAATAATAATGTGGTGAGAAATGATGGACGATGAAAATACGCTTATAGAGAACTCTCCGAAATAATATTTGTAGGAGTTATTCGTGACTAAACACGACTTTTAGTGAAAAATGGGTGAAAATGGTTATATTTAATTTCGTTTAACCCTTTAGATCGTCATTCGAAGCGCGCTCTTGGTATGAATCTTCAAGTACCATCATTCCGCGTGACGAAAAAGCAATAAAATATGAAAAATGTTAAATACGAGAGCGTATAGAAGAATTTAAGTGTGGTGGTGACAAAAACACAATTTCAAAATTTTTAAAATTCAATCGTTAATAGTATTTTCGGTATTTAAATCGAAGAAACGAAAATATACGTATCGAATGTGATTTACCTCGAACTTTCCGGTAACGTAAACTAAATTTCGATCAAAAGCCGTTTTTACCTCGAAAAAAATCAAAAACCGTCCATTTTTACCCCGAAATATCAACTTGTTCAGTATTTTCAAATTTTTCCCATCTTCCACTAACTTTAGGTATAGATAGATGTATTGATGGCACCTAGTTTTTGAGATGGGAAATCGAAAATTTTAAGCCGCGTGTCGCTAGGACCCACCCAGTTCGAGCTATTAGGTACCAAAAATGACCCTGTTTTGTCAAATTTCGACTTTCAAAAATTCTTTTAAATTACTTCTAATCGTCGTACGTTACCCAGTTTCAATAGGGTTCTGTAGCGACCGGTCCACTCCACGTTCCGAAAATTTAAATCGAAAAAATTGAGTTTTGCGACTTGAAATGGATTTCAACGGGAATCGCGGAAAAGTCGACTTTGACGCTTAATAACTTCGAAACGGCACACCCTGTATACTCGAAAATTTGAGACAATACGCGCGCACTATCCAAAAGTAAAACCAAAAAGTTTCGTCGCTTCGACTCTGACCGTTTTTTCTCCAAAAATACGCAACCCCGAAAATGTCGAAAAACACGGCAACATCCGAACTCAAGGTCACGTACTGGACGTAATACATAGCGTCCGAAGGGCGCTATGTAACGAGGGGGCATAGCCCCCTCGGCGCTCCGCGCAGGGCTCCGCGGACCCTCTCTCATTTTTAATTTTTTTTTTAATTTCTAAATAATTCATGCAAATGCCTTAAAAATTTGAAGAAATCGATATATTTCGATTTTATTCGAAAAGTATTATCTCTACGGTAAAATTGTATATATCGTAAAGATGCACTTTGATAAGGTCTACAAGAAAGTAGTCTATAAAATTTTCTGTATCTACTATAGTTGTTGAGTTATTGAGCAAATCATGATTTCTATATTCTTGCAAATATCTCAAAAACGATTACATTTGAGAAAAAAAGTTTCGAACAAACAAAATTTACTATTAAATTCTCTATCAGAAAGGAAATATACAAATTTTTCCTATTGGTTTAGATTACGGAGATATTTAAGAAAAACTGAAAAATATCAAGAAATTTTGAAATTCTTAAAAATTAAAAAAATAAATTATTAAATATTCTTACATTTTATATAATATTTGATGTATACTGATAGAATAAATATATTATGTTTAGAAGGAAACCATTAATGAGTTACAAAATGCGACAGATTCTCACTAGGCGCTAAACGCGCAGGGGCCTCCGGCATCCACCTACATGCGTTTTTGTTATTAACTAACAAACCCGAACAAACCCGAGAAGCTTGAATGTAGGTTGATGCATTAATTCGTTGGCCACACTCCTGCGGACTGTGATGGGGGTACATAGCACCCAAATTTGTTAATTATAACATATGTGACCGCTATAACCGATTGCGAACAATCCGTTCACTATTTTACGTATCGAATAGAAAAAAATATGTAAAAAATTACAGCTGTCAAAAAATAAATAACATTTTCGGATTCCTTGCATTCGAATTACATAAAAACGATACCAAACTTGCGAAATTCCGTTGACCTTGTACCTATTACTGACTTAAGAAACGTCAATTTGACAGCTGTCAAAAAATAGATAAAAATTTCGGATTCCTCATACTCAAATTATATAGAAACGATACCAAACTTGTGAAAATATGTTAACAAAAAAATGTCAAAAATGACAGCTGTCAAAACGTAAATAAATTTTTCGTATAACTTATACTCAAATTATATTGAATCGATACAAAATTTTTGAAATTTTGTTAACCTTGCACTTATTTTTTATTAAAGAATCATCAATTTGACAGCTGTCAATAAATAAATTCAATTTTCGGATTCCTTGCATTTAAATTACATAAAGACGATACTAAACCTGTGATATTTTGTTAACCTTGCACATATTACTAACCTAAGAAATGTCGATTTGACAGCTGTCAAAAAACATATAAAATTTTCGAATTCCTCATACTTAAATTATATAGAAGCGATACCAAACTCGTGAATTTTTGTTAACTTTGTAACTATTACCAACGTAATATACGTCAATTTGACAGCTGTCAAAAAATTTAAAAAAATTTCGGATTGCCTGCATTCGAGTTATACGAAATCGACACCAACTTTGCGAAATTATGTTACCATTACGCCTATGGTCGACAGTCAATCACGACAATCAAAGAATTGTTAAAAATGACAGCTGTCAAAATATGAATTAAATTTTCGGATTCCTTGCCCTCGAATTATACGAAAACGACACCAACTTTGTGAAATTCTATTAATCTTGCACTTTTTACTAACCAAGGAAACGTCAATTTGACAGGTGTCAAAAAATTTAAGATATTTTTAAATCCTTTTACCAATATTAACATAACGTACTAGTTGAATTTTCTTCAAATTGCCAAATTATCAAATTAAGCCGATTTTTCCAGACAGTGTGCATGATTTATTCAAATCTGATGAATTTAAACATTTGCCCTTGTCTAATTTTCACTAAATACGGTAAAAGCCACGCCTTTCATGCATATCGAGCCGAACTTAGAAATTTTGCTGTCACCGTTACGAATTTTATTAATTTTCTCCAAGATCAAACATGTTCCTGATAACTTTATATATATCAAAATGTTCGGAAAAGATGACGGAATCAGATAAACCTAGAAATAAATCTCTAAACGAATAGTTATAGAAGATATAGCAGAGTAAACTGAATTTTTGAAAAAAAAAATTTTGAGAAAATTTATAAAATATTTTTTTTATCCGCCAAAGGATATTTTTGGGTCACGCAGTCGATGTGGAACGCAAAGGTAATTTATTCCTTTAAACGATAGGCTAAAGAACGATTGAAAAAGTTACATACACTAGCGTACAGATGGGTTTTAGTAAGAGGATGTCAAAATTAGTGCTTATTGCTTAATCGATTGTAGTTATTTTTGTATAAGAAATTAAGAAACTAAATTATGGTTTATAATCGTGTTTTGATGTGCTCTTTCTGATGAAATATATAACATTTCGATGAAATATTATTTTACCCCATAAAAAGGGAAAAAACATTTTGACGAAATCATCAAGTTCAGTTTCTCGCAAATTTCTCCATTTTATAGGTCTTTTAGCATGATATGATGTATTGTGAAATATTAGTATTTGAGATGACCTATCCACCGGTTTGAACCCGGTGCCAATCTATAAGACGGAAATCGAATAATTCATTATCGAAAATGACCCTACATTTTCATGCTTTCCAACTTTAAAAAATCAAAAAATTGACTTCCCGACATTTTATTAAAAAAATCTCGCGACGACTTTTTCTAAATAAGTTTCTTGATAACATACTAGAATATAAACTGAATCGCTTAAGTTTTACGAGACCGGCAAGCCGTAGAAAAAAATATTTAATTTTTTGCACATTTTCTGACTATTTCGTTTAATAACTTATGAACGGAACACCCTGTATAATGAAGTACATGGGCTAAAGATACGCCATATATAAAAAAATATACCCCAAAAGTTTCATTGCTCCAACGTGAGCCGTTTAGAAGAAATGAAATAAATTGTGTCAAGATGCACCATTTTTGCATGCTCCCATAAGCCCAATGTAAATAGGTCGTTGCAGACCATTTTGGAAATCGGGAAAATGGTAGGAAATTTTCCATTTTGGGCAACGATAGGGGCCATTATCGAAAGCCGAAATCCCATAGAATCTTTTCCATACCATTTCCATCCTCAAATCGGTCAATTAACTTCGGAATCTCGCTAAGAAAATGGCTATTTTTGGCCTATTTCGACCGAATTTGACAGCCAAAATATTCAGTAAATTCTCGTCCGTCCGTCCGTTAAAATCCGAGTAAAGTTCAAGTCCAGTCGGCAGATTTGCAAAAATTGGCCGTCCCAGGTCGGTAAATTGTCGTTTTTCTCCCGATTGGAAGGAAATTTCGAAAATTTTGAAAAATGATAATGTGGTGAGAAAGGATGGACGATGAAAATACGCTTATAGAGAACTCTCCGAAATGATATTTGTAGGAGTTATTCGTGACTAAACAAAACTTTTGGTGAAAAATGGGTGAAAATGGTTATATTTAATTCCTTTTAACCCTTTAGATCGTAATTCGAAACGTGCGCTTGGTATGAATCTTCAAGTACCATCATTCCGCGTGACGAAAAAGCAATAAAATATGGAAAATGTTAAATACGAGAGCGTATAGACGAAATTCAGTGCAGCGGTGACAAAAATAACATTTCCAAATTTCTAAAATTCAATCGTTAATAGTAATTTCGGTATTTAAATCGAAGAAACGAAAATATATGTATCGAATATGATTTACCTCGAACTTTCCGGTAAAGTAAACTAAATTTCGATCAAAAGCCGTTTTTACCTCGAAAAAAATCAAAAACCGTCCATTTTTACCCCGAAATATCAACTTGTTCAGTATTTTCTAATTTTTCCCATCTTCTAATAACTTTAGGTATAGATAGATGTATTGATGGCACCTAGTTTTTGAGATGGGAAATCGAAAATTTGAAACCGCTAGACGCTCGGACCTACCCAGTTCGAGCTATTAGGTACCCGAAATGACCCTGTTTTGTCAAATTTCGACTTTGAAATATTATTTTAAATTACTTCTTAGCGTCGTACGTTACCCAGTTTCAATAGGGTTCTGTAGCGACCGGTCCACTCCACGTTCCGAAAATTTAAATCGAAAAAATTGAGTTTTGCGACTTGAAATGGATTTCAACGGGAATCGCGGAAATTTCGACTTTGACGTTTAATAACTTCGAAACGGTTCACCCTGTATATTTTAGATTTTGAGACAACACGCGCGCACTATCCAAAAGTAAAACCAAAAAGTTTCGTCGCTTCGACTCTGACCGTTTTTTCTCCAAAAATACGCAACCTCGAAAATGTCGAAAAACACGGCAACATCCGAACTCAAGGTCACCCACTGGACGTAATACATAGCACCATTTTGGTGCTATGTAATAAGAGTCATTATTCTTTACATTAATTACTGCATGTTTCTTTGCAATTTCTATTGGTAAAGGAATATATGATGATGCTCTGATTGGATTATATTTGTTTATGTTAATCTCTAAATGCAATATTTTTCCCAAAGCCCAACCTGAACCATTTTCAGCAAATATTGACACTTTTTCGGTTATTTCCAACAAAAACTGGTTATAAATATCGTTTAAATTTGTTGTTGACGTGATTACCTTATTTTTAGTATTAAATGATTTAGTTTCTATTGTCTCTTTTGTTTGTAACAAATAATCTCCAAATAACTCAACATTAATCTTAATACATCATAACTAATTGTTCTGAAATTAAACTTACGAATTTTTGTTTAACTTCCTCAAAAAATTCATCAATATCTACACACTTTTTGTCTGGAAGAAGCATGTAGGATATAATTCTGCTTTTGAACGCAGATGTTATAATTTTCACATTATCATCACTTTTAAGTTTGCTTTTATGAAGGTTTGAACGTAAATGGGCACTGATTTTATTTTTAAAATACCATGTGTCACAATCTTTACAACGTGATAAAGTAATTTTAGGTACAGTGTTTACACTTTGTTTTTGGGGTTCTTCTGTTTTTACTTTTTTTGTAGATGCATCACATAGTTGGGATTTAGCTTTTCTTTTTACACCAGTTGTTCTAGAAGGACATGATTCTTTTTTGTGAGTAGATATAGCCTTACTTGAGTGTGGGAACTTTTTTTAGGGTGTGAACATAGGCACAGATTGGCGCGTGCCATGTCAAATGTTGTGGCACTAACTACCATGGGCACTAACTACCATGGGCACTAAATACCATGGGCACTAACTACATAGGCACTATCAGGGGCACCAACTACACCTACACTAGGTCTTATCTACACTAGGCCCTATCTACACTTACTCTGTGGTATTGTCCGTACCTTCCTCTGTGACAGGGGCGAAGCCCTACCTCTAGGACCGGGGCCCCATGGCTGTCCTACCTCTCTATGACGTCACTGCTAGTCACGTGGTCCATGATGTTGCCAATTTCCTGAAAAAAGTTTGCCGTCTACAAGGCTCGAACTGCCGACCTCTAGATTACTAGCCATAGGAAATACCTCTGGAATCACCAGAGATTGTGGGAAAAACTGCAGACTAGGTATATAGATGATTAATATAAAATATGATAAATAACGATAGAATGGTGACGGTTAATATAATGATGTTGCTAGATAAGTATTTGCTTTACTCCTTTAACAGTAGGCAATCACATATATTAGTGTCAAGAGCACGCTATGGTGAACGTTAAAATAAAATACACATGGTAACTATTATTATAAAATACTGACTAGATAAGTTCACTGTTTTTGCGTTACCCTCTATCAGTAGGCAACCACATATATTAGTGTCAAGAACACATGGTGACGGTTAAAATACTATTACTCTTAGATGAGAGGGTTTAACAGTATGCAACCATATATTGTAATAGAAGCGCGTGATCAGATGTATTGAACAGCCTATAAGCATAGAGTTATATATGTAACAATGTAGTAGGAGGTAACTGCAATCAATACTTATATCATACTTGGTAGTAGGTAAAAAAAAACACAAGAAGAACTAAAGTTTTTATTAACAATATCAAAACAGAAATATCTAAAGTATAAATGGTAATAAAACCTTCGACGGTAATTATTAGGGAAAATATAGGTTTAAAACCATGTTCAGTAAATATGGTCGTAGTATACACTGTATATATCATTTTTGTCAGACACTCTGTAAAAATTCCTTTTATATCAAATAGTTGTCACAAATTATTAGATTATAACAATATTAGATGCAAAATGTGGTATGTATGACAATTAATACTTCTAGTAGGTATTATGTAACAAAGCGTAACGCTAAAAGGTATGTAGGTAAAAAAGATACAAATATATGGGTATACATTTATTAACATGGGTATACATTTTTAACAAAGACATTTACAATATACACTAACCTAAATACGATAAATAAACATTAATTAGGAAAAAACAAAATATATAAAAAAGATTAATGGACAGTAAATATGGTAATAAGACAGAGAATCATAGAACATAGGTACGCTTATGGAAAATATTAGCAACAAAAGTAGATTAAAACTTTTAACATATTATCCTTGTATTATAGAAATATATTAAAATAGATTAATAAAAATCAGTAAAGCCCCACAAAATATATATAAACATGTATTGAGTGTAAGGTAGCACCATTGCCATTCGGTGGTAGAAAATCACTCATCATCAGGTACAGTTGCAATATATTACAATAAATATAGTACATTCCATACCTGATAATAAGTAACTTATGGGGTAGAGTGTGGATTAAAGTTATTTCCTTGAGGATATGCGGTGGGTAACTATGGCCCTGTAAACAGAAGAAGGTACAGGAATATGCATTAAAGGCCGAGTATTCGTACAATGTTACAGTTGGTTACATTAATAGTATTATTGTCACATTGAAAGAAAATACAGAGGCGGACTAAAACAGTTTCTATGATCAAAATCAACGTAATAACAGACCCTAATTTTCAGAAACAGGAAACATACACTAAGTCCTCTTTTAAACAGGAAAAACACTGTAATAATTCACTAAACAGTTGTAATAAACAGGAAACAGCTGTAATAAACAGGAAAACACTAGTGTCTTTTGTAGTGTTTCTGTTGTGTCAGTGTCGTGTCAGTGCTGTGTCAGTGCTGTGTCAGTGTTGTGTCAGTGCTGTGTCAGTGCTGTGTCAGTGTTTACTCAGGGTTGTTGCTATGTTAGTGTTGTATAGTATTTAATAAACCTAAAGTTGATATTTCGGAAACTAGTATTCACAAATGTTACTACTACATCAATGTACACAACCTAGTTATACCGAAACAAAATAACAAGAACAATAACATAAACACGCATAGCCATTCACTTAGGAGTGATATAAAGAAAATATATATAAAAATGTACCAAAAAGTTGACGATTATAATATTATTATACTATGAAGGACGTTGTAGATGACATAGGGTTTGTAATAAAATGTATATGAAATAGCTATCTCTATTTTTACACGAAAGCTACGTCACATACAAATTTTCACAGATCCACAAAAGTTCTGAAAAGGGAAAATAATAGTTCCAGGTGTGTATACCGGGATAAACCATAAAATATTTGCAAAGGGTGACATATAATACATCGTACATACTGTATTGAGTACAATCGAAACGGTAAGTACAATATAATACAGATCTCCCTCAAGTACGGTTCTGAAATTAAATATTAGTTGCATGCATTTAATAAAATCTAAAAGACGACATTCCGGAAACGAGGTAATAGGTATACACTATACATAAATTTACATTAATAAAATAAATCAATAATTATGAACATAATCGCACCTAGAAATTATTATAGGATAAAAATGTTAAATTTCGAAGCAGCACAAAGTAAAATAAACGTAATTGTATTGTGTAACGCCTGTGGAAAATATTGTCAGCGAAAAGTAGATTAATGTAACGTGAACTTTAGCATATTAACCATTTATTATAGATTAGGAATATATTTAAAATAGGTATCAAGAAAAGCATTTAATAAAGTTTGAACTGAAACTATTATTATATTCATAAACAATCGATTCCAATAAAGTATCAAAGAATAATAATCAAGTACGCTCCTGAACTAAAGATATAATAATAAGGCGGTGTATCAATTGTAACAGCACCTGCATTCCGGATGTAACAGCAATTAATTATTGAGTTACTTTGTTGCAAGCTATTAACATAACGATTAACTATAAAAATTCCAATGCACCTAGAAATTCTCTGTATAAATTACATGACAAAGGGCTAAATTTCTTCTCCCTACTTTTACCCCAGCTTGAAATGGGGTCCAAATTATAAATTACGAACATTTAATCTATTTATAATTTAGAGCGAGGTTAAAAATTTTGCCCATCTATTTAATTAAATACATAGGGTATACATGTTTTTTCGTAGGTGTATTGCGGCTGAAAACAGGTACTAATAAACAGTGGTAAATATATAGGAAAAATACATAAAAATATGAAGTAACACACAGAAGGGATATGTTCATATACTTACCGCTAAAATTTCAGCACATCGAATAAGTTAATATATAACTGCCGAACAGGACATACACAGGCGTGTTTATGAAACTCTATAGGGGTGAAACAGGCTCTAAAACAGTTTCGACACGTAAAATGGGCTCTATAGTGTTGCCCGTAATTTAAAGGTAAAAACACTTTGCAACACAAAGGACACACTATTACTCTTGTAGACCGTTTTAAAATCAAAGGCAAGATTAAAAAGAAATAAAATGTACACATAATTTATAGGCTGAAAACAACTATTTATGATAATTAGAATCACAGCACATAGGTATAAATATAAATTAAAATTACGTGTAATCAGCAGAAGAAAAATGTCAAGTGTAGCAGAATGTAAGTTTTTAAGAACATAGAGGTAACAGTGTTTAAAATTTTTTTATTTTAGTGCTTTTTGCAGCAGCTGCAGTAGACTTCTTGGAACACGCTCTCCAAGTACGCTTTCCGGGGAGACAAGTAAGTTCTATGATTAAAAAATAAAATTAGCACTTAGATAAAAACATTTTTTTTAGGTTACATACATATGGATCAATCAAATGCCTCCCACACAGTTGCCAATTGGATTAGTCCGCGTTTGGGCGGGATTTTTAGCTGATCAACGGGTGGTAGTTTGGGCTCGAGAGGTTGATATATGGGTGATTACATATGTACATTATTTTTAAAATAAAGAAACACTGATTTAAAAGTACAATATAATTATCAAAGCACTATATGTAAATAAATTTAACAGAGATTAAAATGTATTACTAAAGCTAATATTGGCCCAGGTTTCATCTGAAAGAAAGAAAATTTATTTACCTAAGGTGTTTGATTAGTTATTAATTTTGATAGACCAGGAACAAAAGCAAAAGATGTTCTTGTGGTACATACACGGAAGTGTTCCATCTTTTTTATTCCTGGAGAAAAAAACACTATAAAGGGGAAATATTTAAATGAAATGTTCTTACCAAAAGTCTTCGATAATTTCCAATAAGGGGGTGGTTACATCGTACAGCTGTACATAATGCTCACCCTTCTTTACTATGGCAATCTGCTTATGGGACAAGCTCTCAATTCGGTCGTCAGACATTGTCATACGTTTTGGAAGGTAAATCACACGGTCATCAGTTAGGGTAACTTTTGTTTGAAGACCGTACAACCCATTAACGTTTTCTATCGTTAAAATGCTGTAATGAACCCCCAGTTTAAGGGTGTTTGCGGAGATAACGTTTGTTTCACTTGTTGAAGGATTCATTTTAAAACTTCTACTTCCACTGACAATTTTACGCTTTTATACTAAAAACGGGGCCCCCTCTTCCAATACAAACAATGGGTATAAATATTAGACTGAAACAGAGCCTCTGTTTATTTTTGTGTACAAGAGTTATCAGGTATGTACTATTTATTGTTACGTGGTTACAGGGTTGTTTGTATTTTTTTTTTTACAGAATGTACAAGTGTATTTTTTGCCTCAAATTATTTCGCTTCAATAATTTAAGTCTACTGGAGTGTTTAACTTTTTACGATTGGTTTACACTATATGGAATCGAATATATATACAATGACTCTCTAGTACAAGGTCTAAATAAAAGAGCGATGGGATTTGCTAGCGACAATATGGAACTCTGTACACCCGTTTTATCAGTGTTAAATATATCCCTTGATAAGGTGATTGCCTCAGGAATAGAACCCTTTCAAATAAAAAACTTAAGCTGTGTATGTTTGGTCTGTATTTTAGCGTTACTAGGTTAGTGTACGCCTATGTGTTAAATTAAACAAGTATTTAATATATTTACATTACATTCAATTTGCAATATGATTTATGTTTCTGTCGTTATGCGATTCACCAACTATGTTGGGTTCTTCTCTCAAAGCCGATGCTTTTGCGTAGGGGAGTGTTATAAATAAAACGAGGGATATTTTTAAATTATTTATTATACAATTTTACATTATTGTCAATAATGTTACTTAATAAATATTTGAGCTGTTCTAGCAACCCAATGTTTGGGCATTTAATGTTGAAAAAATTAAGATCCATTTTTCCAGTGGAAATGAGGCTGTTTCTAAATTCATCGTACTCAAAATATACCCCATTTTGGATAAAATATAAACGTCCATTGGTATAACGAAATACCCCATCCACCTGGGCAGGGATACCATTAAAAAGTTCAGATATAAGATGCGTTTGATGGGGCCTAAAGCGACATTCATCTATTTCCAATACTGTAAACTTATTTGTGAATAAATACGTTCTTCCCTTGTTAGTATTTACGGTCGCAATCAGTTTTGCAGACGGGGATATCATACGAACGTTTTCTACACGAACTAATTTAAATGTGCCATACTCAACTGTATAGATAACATCATCAGCTATTAAGACTACTTGGCCATTTGGTCTCTCATAAATGGCTGTAATATTTTTAAAATTTGCAGGCAGAAAGGTTAGATAATCGGTTAATAGGAATGGTTCCTTATTAATTTCATTTGTGTAAAGATTTAGCATCCATACAAGGCGTTCATAAAATATAAACAGCTTGTTTTTTATAATTAAAAATGTATTAAGCGTTTTTGAATTTAACGCGCATAAATCCATTGTCTTTTTAAGGGGTGTAGACGTCACAGAAGAAGTTGTAGGTTTTGCTGTTGTCGAAGGTTGAGGTGTTGAAGGCTGAATCGGGGGTCTCGATGAATATGTAGTTACAGGTGGGGGTATCGTAACACGATTATACGGCACTATCTTTGTATACTTTGTTTTAGATCCATAAAGCCACTGAACGGCTAAAATATCGTCAGATGATAATTCTGTTGCATTGTGATAATATGCGTACATAATGCTTTCAGGGACTGACGAGTGGTCTATCCCAAGCGCGTGTCCGATCTCGTGTAATACAACGATAAACAGGTCGTGTTCTCCGGTTTTGACGTCAGAGCCAGTCGTCCAGTTTAAAGCTTTATCAATATGGATATAAACCGTTAAACCGTTAAACAGCTGTTATAAACCGCTGTTATAAACCGCTGTTATAAACCGCTGTTATAAACCGTTAAACCGTTAAACAGCTGTTATAAACCGCTGTTATAAACCGTTAAACCGTTAAACAGCTGTTATAAACCGCTGTTATAAACCGCTGTTATAAACCGCTGTTATAAACCGCTGTTATAAACCGCTGTTATAAACCGCTGTTATAAACCGCTGTTATAAACCGTTAAACAGCTGTTATAAACCGCTGTTATAAACGGTTTAACGGTTTATAACAGCGGTTTATAACATCTGTTTAACGGTTTAACGGTTTATAACAGCGGTTTATAACAGCTGTTTAACGGTTTATAACAGCGGTTTATAACAGCGGTTTATAACAGCGGTTTATAACAGCGGTTTATAACAGCTGTTTAACGGTTTAACGGTTTATAACAGCGGTTTATAACAGCTGTTTAGGCGTTAATAAGATCACCTACAAACATCACGTTATTTAATACCGTAAGAAGCTCTAAACCTACGGGTACGAAATGACAAAGAAACCCAAAACCCATACTCTGACGTCCCCTCGTAATACAATACTATTTCATTCATTATATCAATGAATACCAACGAAACCGTTAGCATGAGTTATTCTCCAAGAATATAATTCACTAAGGAGTCCTATAAATTAAGAGTACCATAAGAAAGACATGTTAGTTTAACCACGGCTCTTGAACAGGCAACAATGTATGTAAGTGTGTTCGTACTATGCATTATCGCAAGTCAAGGTGAGGCTACAGAACTCCGGTCCGACGAACTTCTAGCAACGCAATACTTGATTCAATATGGATATATAAATGCAACAGTCGAAAATAGTTCTCTAACATCAATAACCCCGGGGCTTCAGGAATTCCAGGTTAGATATGGTTTAGTACCGGATAGAACGCTAAATAATAAGACTATTACGTTGATGAAACAACCTAGATGTTCTGTACCTGACTTAGCAGCCGCATTTACTGTTCGATCAGGTAAATGGGACGGGTCGGTTATAGCATGGGATATATATCCACCCCCTACCGCTAAGTCACATTTGGCCTATTATGAAACAACCCGAAAGGCTTTTGAGAAATGGCAGGAACATGCTAATCTCACGTTTATATATTCAAGAAATAACCCCAATATAACAATCTCATTTAACGAAGAAGATCACACGTATTCGTGGTACGGGACAAGAATAACCTGCACATATGGGTTTTCCAATGGACGATTAGCGCACGCATATTTCCCAGGCCCCGATATTATCAATGTAGAGATCCATATTGATAAAGCTTTAAACTGGACGACTGGCTCTGACGTCAAAACCGGAGAACACGACCTGTTTATCGTTGTATTACACGAGATCGGACACGCGCTTGGGATAGACTACTCGTCAGTCCCTGAAAGCATTATGTACGCATATTATCACAATGCAACAGAATTATCATCTGACGATATTTTAGCCGTTCAGTGGCTTTATGGATCTAAAACAAAGTATACAAAGATAGTGCCGTATAATCGTGTTACGATACCCCCACCTGTAACTACATATTCATCGAGACCCCCGATTCAGCCTTCAACACCTCAACCTTCGACAACAGCAAAACCTACAACTTCTTCTGTGACGTCTACACCCCTTAAAAAGACAATGGATTTATGCGCGTTAAATTCAAAAACGCTTAATACATTTTTAATTATAAAAAACAAGCTGTTTATATTTTATGAACGCCTTGTATGGATGCTAAATCTTTACACAAATGAAATTAATAAGGAACCATTCCTATTAACCGATTATCTAACCTTTCTGCCTGCAAATTTTAAAAATATTACAGCCATTTATGAGAGACCAAATGGCCAAGTAGTCTTAATAGCTGATGATGTTATCTATACAGTTGAGTATGGCACATTTAAATTAGTTCGTGTAGAAAACGTTCGTATGATATCCCCGTCTGCAAAACTGATTGCGACCGTAAATACTAACAAGGGAAGAACGTATTTATTCACAAATAAGTTTACAGTATTGGAAATAGATGAATGTCGCTTTAGGCCCCATCAAACGCATCTTATATCTGAACTTTTTAATGGTATCCCTGCCCAGGTGGATGGGGTATTTCGTTATACCAATGGACGTTTATATTTTATCCAAAATGGGGTATATTTTGAGTACGATGAATTTAGAAACAGCCTCATTTCCACTGGAAAAATGGATCTTAATTTTTTCAACATTAAATGCCCAAACATTGGGTTGCTAGAACAGCTCAAATATTTATTAAGTAACATTATTGACAATAATGTAAAATTGTATAATAAATAATTTAAAAATATCCCTCGTTTTATTTATAACACTCCCCTACGCAAAAGCATCGGCTTTGAGAGAAGAACCCAACATAGTTGGTGAATCGCATAACGACAGAAACATAAATCATATTGCAAATTGAATGTAATGTAAATATATTAAATACTTGTTTAATTTAACACATAGGCGTACACTAACCTAGTAACGCTAAAATACAGACCAAACATACACAGCTTAAGTTTTTTATTTGAAAGGGTTCTATTCCTGAGGCAATCACCTTATCAAGGGATATATTTAACACTGATAAAACGGGTGTACAGAGTTCCATATTGTCGCTAGCAAATCCCATCGCTCTTTTATTTAGACCTTGTACTAGAGAGTCATTGTATATATATTCGATTCCATATAGTGTAAACCAATCGTAAAAAGTTAAACACTCCAGTAGACTTAAATTATTGAAGCGAAATAATTTGAGGCAAAAAATACACTTGTACATTCTGTAAAAAAAAAATACAAACAACCCTGTAACCACGTAACAATAAATAGTACATACCTGATAACTCTTGTACACAAAAATAAACAGAGGCTCTGTTTCAGTCTAATATTTATACCCATTGTTTGTATTGGAAGAGGGGGCCCCGTTTTTAGTATAAAAGCGTAAAATTGTCAGTGGAAGTAGAAGTTTTAAAATGAATCCTTCAACAAGTGAAACAAACGTTATCTCCGCAAACACCCTTAAACTGGGGGTTCATTACAGCATTTTAACGATAGAAAACGTTAATGGGTTGTACGGTCTTCAAACAAAAGTTACCCTAACTGATGACCGTGTGATTTACCTTCCAAAACGTATGACAATGTCTGACGACCGAATTGAGAGCTTGTCCCATAAGCAGATTGCCATAGTAAAGAAGGGTGAGCATTATGTACAGCTGTACGATGTAACCACCCCCTTATTGGAAATAATCGAAGTCTTTTGGTAAGAACATTTCATTTAAATATTTCCCCTTTATAGTGTTTTTTTCTCCAGGAATAAAAAAGATGGAACACTTCCGTGTATGTACCACAAGAACATCTTTTGCTTTTGTTCCTGGTCTATCAAAATTAATAACTAATCAAACACCTTAGGTAAATAAATTTTCTTTCTTTCAGATGAAACCTGGGCCAATATTAGCTTTAGTAATACATTTTAATCTCTGTTAAATTTATTTACATATAGTGCTTTGATAATTATATTGTACTTTTAAATCAGTGTTTCTTTATTTTAAAAATAATGTACATATGTAATCACCCATATATCAACCTCTCGAGCCCAAACTACCACCCGTTGATCAGCTAAAAATCCCGCCCAAACGCGGACTAATCCAATTGGCAACTGTGTGGGAGGCATTTGATTGATCCATATGTATGTAACCTAAAAAAAATGTTTTTATCTAAGTGCTAATTTTATTTTTTAATCATAGAACTTACTTGTCTCCCCGGAAAGCGTACTTGGAGAGCGTGTTCCAAGAAGTCTACTGCAGCTGCTGCAAAAAGCACTAAAATAAAAAAATTTTAAACACTGTTACCTCTATGTTCTTAAAAACTTACATTCTGCTACACTTGACATTTTTCTTCTGCTGATTACACGTAATTTTAATTTATATTTATACCTATGTGCTGTGATTCTAATTATCATAAATAGTTGTTTTCAGCCTATAAATTATGTGTACATTTTATTTCTTTTTAATCATGCCTTTGATTTTAAAACGGTCTACAAGAGTAATAGTGTGTCCTTTGTGTTGCAAAGTGTTTTTACCTTTAAATTACGGGCAACACTATAGAGCCCATTTTACGTGTCGAAACTGTTTTAGAGCCTGTTTCACCCCTATAGAGTTTCATAAACACGCCTGTGTATGTCCTGTTCGGCAGTTATATATTAACTTATTCGATGTGCTGAAATTTTAGCGGTAAGTATATGAACATATCCCTTCTGTGTGTTACTTCATATTTTTATGTATTTTTCCTATATATTTACCACTGTTTATTAGTACCTGTTTTCAGCCGCAATACACCTACGAAAAAACATGTATACCCTATGTATTTAATTAAATAGATGGGCAAAATTTTTAACCTCGCTCTAAATTATAAATAGATTAAATGTTCGTAATTTATAATTTGGACCCCATTTCAAGCTGGGGTAAAAGTAGGGAGAAGAAATTTAGCCCTTTGTCATGTAATTTATACAGAGAATTTCTAGGTGCATTGGAATTTTTATAGTTAATCGTTATGTTAATAGCTTGCAACAAAGTAACTCAATAATTAATTGCTGTTACATCCGGAATGCAGGTGCTGTTACAATTGATACACCGCCTTATTATTATATCTTTAGTTCAGGAGCGTACTTGATTATTATTCTTTGATACTTTATTGGAATCGATTGTTTATGAATATAATAATAGTTTCAGTTCAAACTTTATTAAATGCTTTTCTTGATACCTATTTTAAATATATTCCTAATCTATAATAAATGGTTAATATGCTAAAGTTCACGTTACATTAATCTACTTTTCGCTGACAATATTTTCCACAGGCGTTACACAATACAATTACGTTTATTTTACTTTGTGCTGCTTCGAAATTTAACATTTTTATCCTATAATAATTTCTAGGTGCGATTATGTTCATAATTATTGATTTATTTTATTAATGTAAATTTATGTATAGTGTATACCTATTACCTCGTTTCCGGAATGTCGTCTTTTAGATTTTATTAAATGCATGCAACTAATATTTAATTTCAGAACCGTACTTGAGGGAGATCTGTATTATATTGTACTTACCGTTTCGATTGTACTCAATACAGTATGTACGATGTATTATATGTCACCCTTTGCAAATATTTTATGGTTTATCCCGGTATACACACCTGGAACTATTATTTTCCCTTTTCAGAACTTTTGTGGATCTGTGAAAATTTGTATGTGACGTAGCTTTCGTGTAAAAATAGAGATAGCTATTTCATATACATTTTATTACAAACCCTATGTCATCTACAACGTCCTTCATAGTATAATAATATTATAATCGTCAACTTTTTGGTACATTTTTATATATATTTTCTTTATATCACTCCTAAGTGAATGGCTATGCGTGTTTATGTTATTGTTCTTGTTATTTTGTTTCGGTATAACTAGGTTGTGTACATTGATGTAGTAGTAACATTTGTGAATACTAGTTTCCGAAATATCAACTTTAGGTTTATTAAATACTATACAACACTAACATAGCAACAACCCTGAGTAAACACTGACACAGCACTGACACAGCACTGACACAACACTGACACAGCACTGACACAGCACTGACACGACACTGACACAACAGAAACACTACAAAAGACACTAGTGTTTTCCTGTTTATTACAGCTGTTTCCTGTTTATTACAACTGTTTAGTGAATTATTACAGTGTTTTTCCTGTTTAAAAGAGGACTTAGTGTATGTTTCCTGTTTCTGAAAATTAGGGTCTGTTATTACGTTGATTTTGATCATAGAAACTGTTTTAGTCCGCCTCTGTATTTTCTTTCAATGTGACAATAATACTATTAATGTAACCAACTGTAACATTGTACGAATACTCGGCCTTTAATGCATATTCCTGTACCTTCTTCTGTTTACAGGGCCATAGTTACCCACCGCATATCCTCAAGGAAATAACTTTAATCCACACTCTACCCCATAAGTTACTTATTATCAGGTATGGAATGTACTATATTTATTGTAATATATTGCAACTGTACCTGATGATGAGTGATTTTCTACCACCGAATGGCAATGGTGCTACCTTACACTCAATACATGTTTATATATATTTTGTGGGGCTTTACTGATTTTTATTAATCTATTTTAATATATTTCTATAATACAAGGATAATATGTTAAAAGTTTTAATCTACTTTTGTTGCTAATATTTTCCATAAGCGTACCTATGTTCTATGATTCTCTGTCTTATTACCATATTTACTGTCCATTAATCTTTTTTATATATTTTGTTTTTTCCTAATTAATGTTTATTTATCGTATTTAGGTTAGTGTATATTGTAAATGTCTTTGTTAAAAATGTATACCCATGTTAATAAATGTATACCCATATATTTGCATCTTTTTTACCTACATACCTTTTAGCGTTACGCTTTGTTACATAATACCTACTAGAAGTATTAATTGTCATACTGTCATATCCACATTTTGCATCTAATATTGTTATAATCTAATAATTTGTGACAACTATTTGATATAAAAGGAATTTTTACAGAGTGTCTGACAAAAATGATATATACAGTGTATACTACGACCATATTTACTGAACATGGTTTTAAACCTATATTTTCCCTAATAATTACCGTCGAAGGTTTTATTACCATTTATACTTTAGATATTTCTGTTTTGATATTGTTAATAAAAACTTTAGTTCTTCTTGTGTTTTTTTTTACCTACTACCAAGTATGATATAAGTATTGATTGCAGTTACCTCCTACTACATTGTTACATATATAACTCTATGCTTATAGGCTGTTCAATACATCTGATCACGCGCTTCTATTACAATATATGGTTGCATACTGTTAAACCCTCTCATCTAAGAGTAATAGTATTTTAACCGTCACCATGTGTTCTTGACACTAATATATGTGGTTGCCTACTGATAGAGGGTAACGCAAAAACAGTGAACTTATCTAGTCAGTATTTTATAATAACCGTCACCATGTGTTCTTGACACTAATATATGTGATTGCCTACTGTTAAAGGAGTAAAGCAAATACTTATCTAGCAACATCATTATATTAACCGTCACCATTCTATCGTTATTTATCATATTTTATATTAATCATCTATATACCTAGTCTGCAGTTTTTCCCACAATCTCTGGTGATTCCAGAGGTATTTCCTATGGCTAGTAATCTAGAGGTCGGCAGTTCGAGCCTTGTAGACGGCAAACTTTTTTCAGGAAATTGGCAACATCATGGACCACGTGACTAGCAGTGACGTCATAGAGAGGTAGGACAGCCATGGGGCCCCGGTCCTAGAGGTAGGGCTTCGCCCCTGTCACAGAGGAAGGTACGGACAATACCACAGAGTAAGTGTAGATAGGGCCTAGTGTAGATAAGACCTAGTGTAGGTGTAGTTGGTGCCCCTGATAGTGCATATGTAGTTAGTGCCCATGGTATTTAGTGCCCATGGTAGTTAGTGCCCATGGTAGTTAGTGCCACAACATTTGACATGGCACGCGCCAATCTGTGCCTATGTTCACACCCTAAAAAAAGTTCCCACACTCAAGTAAGGCTATATCTACTTTTGTGTCTATAAACGTTTGATTGATGTTTAAAAAATTTTTTACAATCACTGCACTGATACATCTTAGAATTAGAACTAAAGACACTATAACTTATTCTTCTGCAATTAGATTTCTTTCTCTAATTACATCTAACCAAACATATGAGTCCAGTGCTAAACTTATTAGACTTAAATGGTCATTAAAATATTTAGCTTTAACGACTCCTATAAGAACTTTATCGCACAAGTTTATACCTTCTTCAATCCACCTAATTAGATTATTATCGCGACACCGTAATTGTAAGAGATGATAGTGTTCTTTAACGAATACTTTTTTAATTTCCAACACTTTTGTTATATGTCTAGGTTTTAACATTGTCTAGTTACCTTCTATTAGAATTCACACATTTTCTTAGGATGATTTCTTAGTTGACAACACGAGACTGTATTCAACTTGAATAACTACTAACTCTTTTCACACTAATGTCTAACGAACTAAAAAAATATACTGATTTGGAATCACTTGAGATACATAACTATCTGCAAATTAATTTGTTATGACTTTAAATAATGGAATAGTGGTATTAGTAGTAGCAGGGAGTGGGGGGATATGGTGGGGATAAAAGTGGGGGATGTGGTGGGGATGAGAGTGGGGGATGTGGTGGGAGTGAGAGTGGGGGGATATATGTGTGTGTGGTAGGGGGATATATCCATACTATGGATATATATATTTGGCCTCTAACCCCTATAAGTTCCCTACTGACGTTTTTGAAAATTATAGGAATATATGCATGAATATTTATAAACTAGATCCTACAGGTTTTGTTAGTGCCCCCTCTTTGTCCTTTAGCTCCGCTTTATTGCTTTCCAAAATAGAATTGCAATTATTAACTGACATTGACATGTTACATTTTTTCAAGAATAATATTCGTGGCGGGGTCAGCACTTGTGTTAAACGTAAAGCTATTGCAAATAATCCATTTCTTCCAAATTATGATCGAAAAAAAGAAACGTCGTATATTGTTTATTTAGACGCGACTAATCTTTACGGTTATGCAATGTCATAGTATTTACCAATGTCAAATTTTAATTGGTTGACAGATGAAGAAATTGTATATTTATCAAAAAACATATCCTCTGAAGGTTATGTATTTGAATGTACTCTTTTATATCCGGAAAATTTACATAACGATCATAACAGTATGCCTTTTTGTCCTGAAAAAATTATTCCTCCAGATGGATCGTATCCAAAGCTTATACCCAACTTGTCAAAAAAAACCAACTATGTTATACACTATATGGCCCTTAAACAAGCCATCAGTTATGGTTTAGTTTAAAAAAAAAATCATAGGGGAGTAAAATTTCATCAAGCACCTTATTTGAAAGGTTATATTGAATTAAACACTAAAATGCGAAATAATGCTAAAACAAAATTTGAGGGAAACGTGTACAAAAATAAAATCAACTCTCTATTCGGGAAAACTCTAGAAAATATAGATAATCGCATAAATATGCATTTAGTGTCTACATGGGAAAAAACTAAAAAAAGAGATGCGGCGTCAAACTTGATATGTAAACCAAATTTTAAGGATGTAATGGTATTTTCAGAAAACCTAATAGCTGTTCAAATGCAAAAATTACATTGTTTTTATAATAAGCCATTGTATGTGGGGTTTGCTATACTGGACATTTTTATATACAGATACCGACAGTCTTATTATTGAGGTAAAAACTGCTAATTTCTATAATGATATGAAATTAAATATCGATCAATTTGACACATCGAATTTTAGAGAAAATAATATTCACGAATTGCCAATCAAAAAATATATTATAGGTAAGTTGAAGGACGAATATGCGGGTAATATAATACAAAGTTTTTATGGAACTAGTACAAAAGCGTATTGTATACAACTAGCCGATTTTGTAGATAAAAAAGCAAAGGGTGTAAACAAAGCTGCAATAAATAAACAATTAGAAATATCACACTATCAAAACATTGTAGAAGGTAATATACAGTACGTTTATTGTACAATGTATATGTTTAAAGCAATTAAACATAATATTTATATAGAATTAGTTAGAAAACTTGCTCTCAATTCTAACGATGATAAAAGATTTATTATTCCAGATTCTGTAAATACTTTAGCTTGGGGTCATAAAGACATTATAAACTATTTGTCTGAAGATCAAAGGGATGATAAACGTCTAAACAATTTATTAAAAGAATTTCAACAACATACAGACTCTTCGAAATTTAAAAAACGAAAATGTAAGAAACGTCTTACATTTGAGTAGGGGAGGGGAAACACTTATATCATGTTCACACTTGTTTTTGATCAGTAGAACGTTGTATTTGCAGAAAGTTAATAATGTCGTCTTGTGAATATAAACGTTTTAAAATTGATTTGTATGAAGAGGTGGGAAAACAGTATTGCAGATTTATAGAAAACAGAGTGCATACAAATCCTTCAAATGAACATGACTATATGCATGTATATAAATTATTACATCGTTACGTATTACCGCTTGATATATTTACATGGATTTCCCAGTCACGAAATGGTGTTAATGAAAAATTTCTAAACTATATCATCGATAAAAAATTGAAGCAAGATCAACTTATTTCTCATATATTAGACGTTTTACGAGTTCTTGGTTTTAAATCTATTAGTGTCAACAGACTTCAACCAATCTTGGCACAATCCGTCATTTGTCCATACTTCAAATAGTGATCGAGAGAAATCTTATTGCGTGAAACGTATTAAGGAACGTTACAACACACTATCAAGTGAAATAAGTAATACAATTTATCAATTATCATTCTTGGCAGATAGCAACAGTCTGGAAACTTTGTTTAAAATTATGCTTGAGAAGGACATTCCTTATACTTTTAATCCAATAAATAATCTCGATCACGCGCATATTTACACGTGGGTAAAGGAGAATATCGTTAAAGGATGTAACAGTGAACTTGTGGGAATTTATGAACATGATACTTGTGGTAACTTTAGAGAACCTTCAAAAATCTTTAACAACTATTTAAGAACCTTAATTATTTTGCAAAATCGTATGGTGACCGAAGAGTGTTTGGTATAAATTGTACTCATTTTTATGTGTAAAATATTGTTTAGACGCGAATTTATGTATCAATATATTATCTTATAAAATGTTGTTGTTTTATTTGGTGGGGATATCTGATACAAGAAGCGAAATTTATACGATTAGGAATTAAATGGCTCAATGACTCAGTCCTTTAGAGTTTGCAAAAATAATATTCCTTTATTATTGCATATTTAAGTGTGTATATTGGATTGACAGAAATCTAACCTTTACAAGTAAGTTGTAACTACAATATTTTGTGACAAGTGTTTAATTTATTTTTATTATTTTAGTGGAAAACAACGCTACCACAAACTCATATTCATCAGAAAACAAAAAGCTTATTGTTTTACATGAAACTAGATATTTTTTAAATTCTTCAAAGACTAAATATATATCAATTGGAATTAATTTCAATACTAATTACTTTAAACCATGCATCTGTATTGGGGGTCTCAAATTTAAAAATTTTATATTGTTAGACGATAGTGAATGGGGTAAACTTTTATCCCTTAAACAACAAATAACCAGTTCCATGTCAAATTCCGAAAGTAAACCTATAAAACTAAATTCTTGTAAAATAACTTTTGAAAATTTTAACGATATTAGGTTGTTAAAATTTGAAGACTTTTTTGCAAATTCTGTATATGTAGGCGATGAAACATTGGTTGGTCTATGGGCTTTAAGTGAAATTATTCAATATAGATTGGAAATTTAAAATCTTTAAATTTTGATAATTATTTTTAAAATATTCTGGCTACACTTTCTCCATCATATAACCATGAAAACTTAGCGGACAATATCGACAGAAAAATACAACCGGCAAGCAGTCCTCTAAGTGAAAACATCTGTATTGTACTAGAATTTCTTGCATTGCATCAACCTTTTCTAGAAGATTTGATTCAGAAACCTTATGGATACTTCTGCTACAGCAAGGGTTCGTTTTGATGAAGCACGCAACACTACTTTATATACAGGGTGTTATGGAAATGACGTATGATATTTAAATGGGTGACTCCTGGAATTAAGGAACCAGACATTCCTATATTATAACCTTTCAATGGCACTTTCGCCCATTACCATTAAGATAATGTGTTAGAAAATAGTTGTTAGTGATAAGTACTTTCATTGTCACCGCTTTGGTATATAAACCCTGTAATGTAGAAAATAAGATATTATTGGAATAAAGAACTTCGTGGTAATAGTTTGTTTAGTCTTTTTAAAAACGGTTTCTGTAATACGAGATCTTTAATTGGCGCTGCGAACAGGATTAATTCATTGATCCTTTGTATCAAACAAGTAGTGATCGAGTGAGTTTCAACTCTTAAGAAGTAATCAACGAAGACTAGTGTGCAAATAAGAACACGAAGCCAAACGAGCTGTCCAGACCTAGAGGATTCCTTCAGCGAAATCTTGGGTTTTGCAATCAGCCAGTTCCAGTATTCAACCACTAGACACGATTGAAGGAGGAGAAGTATTGGTCAAGTTGAACGTCTCTAATCTTCCTACATCGATGTTATTAGTACTTATTTTGTAAGTAATTTTTACGAATTTCCCATTTCTTGCACTCCATTTTACTTTTATAATAAGTGTGTTAAGTTTTTAATATTATTAATTGTAAGAAAACAATTTTAAGACAAAGATTATAATTTATGTCCCGCGATAGATCGCCTTTAAAAAGAGATTCTAATTTAATAAATTCAAATATGGCCACTAGTAATACAATGTCCTACAGTGAGATCCAAATTCGTTTTAATTTTGCTAAATGCATGGTCCCCGAATATTTTGGAGGATCCAAAGACCTTAATTATTTTTTAATAAATACGAAAGAATTCTTAGACAAATTTACTTTTACAGATGAAACATTAACCTTGTATTTTTTTAGATATGTAATTTCGCAAATTAAAAGCGAAGCCAGAGATTTAGTTACATTACATAACCCACGTTCTTTTGATGAACTAAAAACTCTTTTAATAAACAAATATAAAGATCCCTGCAGTGAGGAAAATCTTCTTACCTTACTTACAACTAGTTTTCAAAATAATAATGAAAATTTCGAAGAATTTGCATTAAACATCAATAAAAAATTACATAAGTTAAAAGAAAATGCTCAAATAGAATATTCAGATCAAGTAGAGTTTCTTGAATTAAAATTTAAGGATTATGAAAGACAAGCATTATACGCTTTTGTCTCAGGTTTAAAAGAGCCTTATTGCTCATTTGTTAGACAACAAACTCCTAAAAGCATAGACGCATGTGTTAACATTTGTAGAGAATACGACAATATACAAACTCAAATAAATTATAAAAACTTTTTGCGACAAAATATGTCAAAAAATACATTTAAACCGCCTACAAATACGCAAAATACTAATTCTTATAGAAACAATTTTAACTTTGAAAGATCGTTTCCTAGAGGACCTATTAATTTACCTCCCAGAAGGCCTCAACAATCGCAATTCCCCACTAATATTCAAGCGTTTCAACAACCAAAAATAAATGTTTTTCGACCACAAAATAATCATAATACCTTACCAAAACCAACACCTATGTCTATTAGTACTAGAAATACGTATACACCAAGACCTAATAATAATTGGCAACAACGCTTTAATAATGGTCAACAAAATTTTCAAAATAAAAATTACAATCAAGGATACAATCATTTCGCTAGGCAAGGTAATAATCGCCCTGATAAAGTTATCGAAGAAATTCATAATACAGAAACAAACTCTGAAGAGGAACCCAATGAAAATTTTACATTGGACCCCCCATTTCAAAATATAACTTAGATTTAAATAATTATACGTATCAAACGCAACTTCCTTTTATTTTTAGTAATAATCATCAATTAAAAATTCTTATAGATACAGGCGCATCATCCAGTATAATGAACCCTGAAGTAGCTTTTAAACTCTTTCCTTCATTAATATATAATCACAGTTTTGAAATTACTACGTGTCATAAAACTATCAAAGGCAATTACGCTGTCGAAATACCAATTTTATCGGAATTTAAAAATTTCACACCTATTGAATTTTTAATTTTACCATGGCACAAAAAATTTTACTGTTTACTTAGTTTTAAAGATTTAGTTAATCTAGAATGTACTATAGATACAAAAAATAAATGTTTAATAATGCCTCATACAAAAATTTACTATCAAGAAGATATTAATAAAAATAATAAAATAAGAAGCTCAATAAAGAATGGAGAAGTCTTAGTACCGAGTATTAAAATTAATGATAATACTTCTATACCTGAAAGTATATGTTACGTAAACAATTACGAAGTAAACTACCCCTATGAAATAAATAATTTGAACATAGATAATATTAACACTGAACCTTTAAGTAACTTTGATATCAAAGAAAGATTTGAAAAATCTAATCATTTGAAAAATTCAAATAATATACAAATAGAGAAAGTTATTAGAATAGATCATATGAATGTTGAGGAGAAGGCAAAAATAAAAAAATTATGTTATAAGTTCAAAGACGTATTTTATAACCCCGAAAAGAAATTGTCTGTTTGTAACATCACTTCTCACTCCATTAGAACCAAGGATAATGATCCAGTTTATGTAAAGAATTTTAGATACCCATATCATTTAAAACAAGAGATTCAAAATCAAGTAGCTAAATTATTAGATAATGAAATAATTAAACCTTCAATATCACCATATTCCAGTCCCGTCTGGATTGTGCCAAAAAAATTAGACGCCTCAGGCGAAAAGAAATGGCGTATGGTCATAGATTTCAGAAAAATTAATGAAAAAACCATCGAAGATAAATATCCATTACCGCGAACAGAGGAAATTTTAGAAAATTTAGGAAAATGTCAATACTTTACTACTCTCGATCTGGCACAAGGATTTCACCAAATACCTTTGCACAAAGATTCAATAGAAAAAACCGCGTTTACAGTAGAAAACGGTCATTATGAATATGTAAGAATGCCCTTTGGTCTTAAAAATGCACCGGCCACATTCCAAAGAATGATGGACCACGTTCTTTTAGAATATCTACAAAAATTTTGCTTTGTTTATATGGACGATATAGTCGTTTATTCAAAATCTCTTGACGAACATATTTTACATTTAAAACAGATATTTGAAAAACTTCAACAATTTAATTTAAAAATACAATTAGACAAATCAGAATTCCTAAGAAAAGAAGTTCCTTTTCTAGGACATGTTATAACTCCTAACGGTATTAAACCCAACGAAGAAAAAATTAAAAGTATAATCAATTTTCCTCTACCAAAAAACGTTAAAGAAATACAAGCCTTTTTAGGTCTTATAGGTTATTATAGAAAATTCATTAAAAATTTTGCACACCTAGCAAAACCTTTTACAAAGTGCTTAAGAAAAAATGAAAAAATTAATTTAAAAGATCCGGAATATCTTGAAGCATTTAATATTTGTAAAGAAACTATATGTAATGCCCCCGTATTAGCATACCCTGATTTTAAGAAAGAATTTTATTTAACAACCGACGCTAGCAATATAGCATTAGGTTCGGTATTATCACAAAGTGGTAAACCTATCTCTTTTTACTCTCGTACTCTAAATACGGCTGAAAGGAATTATGCCACTATCGAAAAAGAATTACTTGCCATTGTAGATTCTTGCAAACATTTCCGCCCTTACCTTTTTGGTCAAAAATTCATAATTGAAACCGATCATAAACCTCTTACTTGGTTATTTTCGCTAAAAGAGCCTAATCAAAGGTTAATACGCTGGAAATTACGACTAGAAGAATTTAATTTTGAAATTAGATATAAAAAGGGTAAAGAAAATAAAGTAGCAGATGCTCTAAGTAGGATAGAAATTAACGCTCTCACGCGAAAACAAAAAAATGATGCTTTAAGTAAAGAAGACGACGAATTACTATCTATTCTCCCTAATCTTGAATCGGAAATTAATCTAAATTTTGACGACGCTGACGAAATACTAAATGATGTTGCTTTAGAAAGTAGTGACTCTGATGTTCTTGACGACCTACCTTTAATTGATAGACTAAATTTAATCAATGACAACGACGATGACATCACTGTACATACAGCTAGAGAAAATCCGATTTGCGGTCTTTCTTATTCTGAGAGACATCTATACACTTTTAAAAACTATATTATATTTAAGTTAGAAGATGTATTTTCGACTAAAAAATTAAGTAAAAATTCTTTTCAAGTTACCTTAAGACATGGCAACGAAAATAAGAAAATATTGCAATTTATAAAAGAATACATAAACCCCAACCTTAAATATGGAGTATATTATGAAGAGAAAACATTAGAACCAAAGCTTATTAACGTTCTTAAAGATCATTTTAAAAATATAAAGTTTATCAAAGCCGCTTTCAAACCAACTCTTTTAAATAAAGAACAATTCATGGCTGAATTATCTCTATATCATAGTCAAACGCATAATGGTATCAACGAAACACATAATCATTTTCAAAAACTCGTTTACACACCAATGATAAAAAAATTAATAACCAATTATATAAACCAATGTCAAATCTGTTTAATGTCCAAATATGAGAGGCATCCTACTAAAACACCTTTTAAAGGACCTTTTATAGCTAGCAAACCTTTCGAACATATTTTTATAGACACTTTTAGCATTGAGAACGAAAATTTTTTAACCATAATCGATCTTTTTAGTAAATATGCTCAGGCCTATCATATACCTTCAAAAGCCGCCACTATTATTTTAAATAAATTAAGACATTTTATGTCACATCATAATCTACCTGACAAAATAACTTCAGATTCCGCAGGTGAATTTAATAATCTAACACTTAAAGAATACCTTAGACTACATAATGTCGAATACCACGTCACTTCATCTATGAATCCCACTTCCTTATCGCCCTTAGAACGTTTTGATAGTACTTTAAAAGAAAAATTACGAATCTTACGTATGCAAAATAAAAATGATCATATTAAAGATTTAATGATAACCTCTATTTTAATATACAATCAAAGTGTTCACTCCACCACAAATTTTACCCCTTTTTCTTTGCTTTATGGCCCTTATGAGAATTTAAATAAACATTTAATGGAAATTGACAAAAACATTTATGAACATTATAATGAAAAACGTCGAAATGAAATACTACCTTTTTATGAAAAACTCTCACATAATGTAAGAGAAAAAGCAAAAATAATTCTTGAAAAAAGAAATGAAAATAATATTCCAGAACCCACTATCGAACTAAATCAACCAATATATCTAAAAACTTCTACGGCAAGAGGACAAAAAACCCGTGCCCTATATCGAAAAATTAATGATAAAAAACTAAAACAAAATAAAGAAAAATTAGAAATCAATGAAGAACCCAATTTAACTTTTCATTAAGAAATGTACGTCCTCAAAGACGACAATTTTCTTTGCAGGATTTCGACAATCTCCCTGATTCCAGAGACGGCCAACAGCCAGGAACTTCAAAAGATTGAAAATGTTCCGTATATACAAGAAAATTTAGGCTTAGCTTCCTTAGTTAATTTTTATCATAAAACTTATTTTCATGTTAATCTCACTTCTATTAATAAGAATATACAAAATTACGTTACGAATGTTTATTTTATAGGCTTAAAAACAAATAATAATACCCTATATAATTATTTAGAGGACTCTTTAGTTTCACTTCAACAAAAAATTAAATTATTAAAACAACAAAGAAATAAACGCAGTTTATTTGACGGTTTAGGTACAACCATCAGATATGTTACCGGTAATTTAGACCAAACTGATCTTAAAGAAATAATGTCAAATATGCAAATTCTACGAAATAATGAAGACACGATAAATCTTCAAAATACCAAAACTCTATCAGTATTAACATTTTTACAAAATAAATTTGAAAACACTACCAATAATATAAACTCTCAATTATTGCAAACATTAAAAATTCTTAATAAATTTGACGAAGAAATAAAGATTCAAGAAATCATCCTAAAAGAAATCTTTAATATAAAAAGTTTCGAAACATATATCGATAAGCTATTAAATATTATTACTTTTAGTGTTAAAGAAGAAATTAACCTTTTACTTATAAATGTTTCAGATATAATCGAAATAGAACGTCTATTAAACACTATCCTTTTCTTACAACGAACTTATTCCTTTTTCTAAACTCTTCTATTTTGAGTTTATGAATCTCTGCAAATTAAATACTATAGTCTCTGATCAAGAAATAATCTTTGTATTAAAAATTCCTATTATTTATAGAACTATTTATAATTACCAAAAGATATATCCAACCCTGTTTAATCAAACTAATTTACTTATTGTACCGACTACGTATGTATTAGAAGATAAGTATATTTACTTTCTAGAAAAACCATGTATAGAATTAAGTATCAAGCAGGCTTTATGTTACAACATTATAAACAATGAATGTAATATTAAAACATTAACTAATTGCCCAGTAGTTAATAGCGATAATTATTCACAAATTAGTGTTATGAATAATAATCAACTGTTGGTAAACACAAATCAAAAGCTGTCCTTATTTGAACATTGTAATAAAACTCATATTACTGTTAATCGACCTACTATAATTAGTAAATTTTGTGAAATGTCAGCCTTAAATAATAATTATGTGTTTAAAGGATTTTTGAATACCAGTATTAAAATACCAAATGAAGGTAACTTTTACAATTTTCAAGTACAAAGAATTAACTTTCAACCTTTAGACACGTATAATGACGTTAAAAGTAAAATGAAAGATTTGCAAAATAATATAGGTTTAACCAATTTAAAATGGGAAAATCGTTCAACGTCTTTTAGTTTGTATGCGATATTGATTATATTATGTTCAATGTGTTTTGCATACAAATATGGGTCAAAAATTAGAAATTGTAGGAAAAGAGACAGGAAAATTGAAATTACAGAAGAATCCGCAATACCTCTTCAAGCAGTTCAAATTAGCCCTTGCTTGTCTCAGGAGATCCAAGCCTAAGGAGGGAGGAATTAAGGAACCAGACATTCCTATATTATAACCTTTCAATGGCACTTTCGCCCATTACCATTAAGATAATGTGTTAGAAAATAGTTGTTAGTGATAAGTACTTTCATTGTCACCGGTTTGGTATATAAACCCTGTAATGTAGAAAATAAGATATTATTGGAATAAAGAACTTCGTGGTTTTGTCTTTTTAAAAACGGTTTCTGTAATACGAGATCTTTAATTCTGGGGTGTCCTAGAGAAGCGCTACATATTTTTTTTTTAAATCGAACGTTTAAAAAGTGCGGTAATTCACCCCTAAACCCACCCGGTTACTCCTCAGCACATTCATATATGATCATATTACATTGCCAAGCTGTGTAATCAACAGATGTTCAAGCCCAATGTTGCCAACTGTATAGAAAATAACTATAGATTCTTATAAAAATAATATTTAGTTTACCTAGTATCCAAATAGAAGTGAATCCAGGTGCCAGTACACTAGCAAGTAATCCAGGGCACAGAGACATCTTCAGGTTTTTCTTTCTTTTTCTATGAGAAAAGCTTTATGCTCATCACGTACCCTGATGATAATGTGGAACTGCATAATAAGCTTATACCCACTAAACCCCATTCGGCCTCTTATTTCCAATCTCTCGGAACATTTGCACTAAATCACTTAAAGAAACACACAGACACCCACGAGTTTCCAATTATTTTTTTTTTGAAGATATGCACTTATTAGATTACACAAAAGCAATTAATACTAACGCATAATTACACTTTACAATAACCTACCGTACACACAAAACAATAGCACTATAGGATACAAATTATTTCGCATAGAAATTCAGAAATAATAAAAACGCTAATTTCTAATGGCCTAATCAAAATTATTAATGATGAAATAATTATGTTGATAGACCCTTCCATCCTTTCCTTTCTAGTCTAAGCTTCCAGCCCTTTAAAATAAATAGTCTCGTCCAAGCAGCGCGGTTGCCATTTCCGAGACTATCATTATAAATAAAAGCATTTCAGAAGGAAATTCTTCCTTTTATGAATATAACCTTATAAAACATAGAAAGTATGGCAACGCTGTATTTTTGAAGTATGAAACCCAGTCGAATATTAAACCGTTGTTGCTGATCAGTGATCAGCTGTTTCTCCAAAATAAACAGGCCGTTTTCATACTGTTTCAAGCAGATTTGTGTGATAAATTGTATGTTAATACTTAAACCCGTGTTTAAATTATTAAGTTATTTGTTCTTTTCGCGACGGCAGTGCCTCAGTCCAGCAGTTCAATATTGACCGACGGAACCAACGTGTTATTTAGACAATAAGGGCGTACTTTTGTCTACACAGTAGCACTTTAAAATACTAATTCAGATTGAACGGTACTTAGATGTGTTGTGAGGCGAAAACTATGTGATTTTGTGATGTGAGGTGTTTTTTATAAATTAAGTTGGTTTTAAATAAGTCCGAAAAGGTAAATAAAATTGCATTTTTTTTTCTAAAGGGTAAGTGGCATTTATAAACTTTTAAGTTGTCCAGATCTGACGGGTGTCGTTCGAATTGAACAAATGAGAACATACCTGACCATTTAAAAACTCCGCGGCGTTTCTTTCGAGTCAGTTTAAGTTTATAAATCAGAGATTGTTTTCTAGCGAACTGAACTGAACGTAAAAGTTTATAATAATGTACCCTGAAAAATAAACAACTTGCAATCTGTCAAACGGTTATTGACTTTCTAAAGAGTTTACCCGTTTACCCTGAAGATATGACAACACTGTTGACATATGTTGCTTTGTTTACCTTCCTGACAGGGGCACCACGTGGTAATTTTTGGTTTGACATAAAGTCATGTACAGGGCATATTAAATTAAAGCGCCATTTTTGGATATTTAATATTATTATTATAATATTTAATTTACTGTATTTTTCTTATTATATTTGAATAATAAGCCTTTTCCTGTTTTTTTCGTTTGACGAGTAATTCTGTTTGAAGGTGGAGGTGGTTTTTCAAATAAACGTGCTCTGGAGGGTTCTAACAATACCTTTGCACCTCTTTTTGTAATCCCTTTTTTATGTAAATATGGCAATATAATTTTACGAAATTTATCATAACGATTAGCACTTGTAGTTACCATTCCCGATTCATCCTTGTATGTATTTGTTCTATTTAATATATCCATATAAATATCTAAATCTTTGGAAGTATATCCCTTAGGGTCCTTCTTAAATAAGAGTTCATAGAGCCCTACTGTTCCGGGATATGTATTTTTTTTTTATAATAACTATGTGTTTGTCCTGAAAATCAATCGGTTCTTGTGTTAAACCCAATGTAAATTTATTTTGAACGAAATCGTGTATTATACCAAACCGATGGTCGAACTCATTAGAACTGTCTCGTATGTTCTTGGTAATTCGGCAAAATCATCCAGATAATCTTTATAACCGGGCTGATCTACAAACCCCTGTATAGCATGTCGAGTTTGATTTATAATGTCTTCTAATGTTTCGGTAGGTGTGATCTCTTCTGACGAATCTTGTATAACCGGTTCTGTTTCAGCTATGACACTACTATTGTCGTAGAAACGGTGTTTAAACGAAGAAACCATCAAAATATATTCGAAATTTAGCTTAGGTCATGCAAAAAAAGTTTTATTGATAAAACTAAATTTTATTTTTTATTTTTTTTGTCAAAAAATTTACAGGAATAATATTTTCCTTAAGAAATATATAACTTATGAATGTAGGAATTGTAACATTGTGATGAATGACGTAACCTCAGTGGCGTGTGTATTGTATTCATATGGCATGTGAGATTTAAATTGATATTTTATATAAGTGTTATGGTTAACGAATAATTTATATTTTTAGTCGTTGAAAATAAATATATACGGTATATAGGTTCCGTACATTACATTCATTGTTGACTCCAGGGCATTATTGAGACCGTATATCGGACTCAATAAAGTCAGCCCGTGTAAAACATATTTCCCGCCATTTTTTTTTACAAATGTGGTCTGGTCAGTGACAAAAACTGTGATGCTCATCTGTTTGTTCAAAATTTGACGTTGAAACAAGAATGAATTGAAGTGATTGTACAAACGAAGGAAAAATACTTAACATTTTAAAAATACTTATTTGTCGACCAAAAAATTTTAGAAAATGGAAAAAAGAACGAACATATTTAAAAATGCAATTTCTAGATACGTATCAATTTCTACCAAATTCTTTGGATAACTTAGCTTCCTCACTGTCTTCTGAACAATGTATTCAAATTTCGAAATATTTTAAGGACGAAAACAAAATTAATTATATCAGACGAAAAGGTGTATTCCCCTATTCCTATTTATCGTGTGGAAATTATTTAATTGTAAAAATTTGGGGGAATATTTTAATATATATTTAACTAGTGATACGCCTATTCTCGCTGACGTATTTGAAAACTATCGGAAAATTTGTTTAAATATCTATAAACTTGATCCGTGTAACTTCATAAGTAGCCCATCATTGTCATTTTCCGCTGCATTGCTTATAAGTAAAATTCAATTACAGTTGCTAACTGATATTGATATGCTACATTTTTCCAAAATAATATTCGCGGTGGGGATAGCACTTGCGTCAAAAGAAAGTCAATTGCAAATAATAAATATCTTCCAAATTATGACAAAAGCAAACCTTCAACTTATATCATGTATCTTGATGCTACAAACTTGTACGGCTATTCCATGCAACAATACTTACCTATGAATGATTTTACATGGTTAAGACCAGAAGAAATTACTGATTTAACTAATAATATCTTAAGTTTGTCTCCCACTTCATCTGAAGGGTTGGCGCTTATGGTAGATTTGGAATACCCTCCTTATTTACATTCGGAACATAACGATTTGCCCTTTTGCCCAGAAACTGTCATCCCACCTGATAGCAATATGTCAAAATTAATTCCAAATTTAACCCATAAGAAAATTATGTTATTCATTACATCGCTTTACAGCAAGCCATTCGTTATGGACTGATTTTGAAAAAAAATCATAATGGAATACAGTTTCACCAAGCTCCATGGTTAAAGTCACACAAGACACGACACCCCAAGACGCTTCACGGGCCCAAGCCACGACACCCCAAGACGCTTCACGGGCCCAAGACCCGGCCCAAGACGCTTCACCGGCCCAAGCCACGACACCCCAAGACGCTTCACCGGCCCAAGACGCTTCACCGATTCCATCTGCACGGATCTCGTCCCGGGTCCCGGACACCATACGATGGAAACATGGAACGGGATTGGGATCCCGAATACGATTACGATGCCAAATCGGATGAAGATGAGAGTGCTGATGAGGAGGTCTTTCGGTGGTTGGGGCGAATACGAATGACGAAAAGCGGCACAATTTACACTTAATTGTTTATATTTAATTGTATATATTTTTAATAATTATTGATTTGCTAGAAAATAAAACCCTTTTAAAAATGATTTCATCTCTTTATTTTCAAATATCCCTTTAATAGTGTCATAGCGTTGCCATTCAAAATGAAAATCGCATTACAAGTCAACTTAAAAAATAATAAATATTCGAATAAAAATGACCACTTACGCTTGTTACGCTAGTTTGTTAATTTTTTTTCTTTAAAAATATTACTGTTTAGTAATTGGGTAGCGCTGATTTGAAATCCTTAATCTATCTTAGTTTTCAAGCCAACATAGAATTAAAAATAATAATTAGAATAAAACTGCTTTTATATTTCTATCGCTTAAGGTTATTTTTCATTTTGCTAGTCGAAAAAAATAGAAAGTATAGCACGATTAAATCCAATGCTTTGCAAACCTGTTTAATAATTTTTACTGGGTTCTAGTAATTTTTGATTTGAAATTGCCGCTTAATTTTTTTTATCGGATAAGGTTATTTTTCAAATAGACACTTTGCTAGTCGAAACTAATAGAAAGAATAACAATTTTCAAACTAATGCTTTGCAAGCATATCGTCGCCTGAGAATTATTTTGAATTAAGTCCATTTTCATACTAATTTAAGTTAAAATCACCAACTGGTTTAATGTATAAGAATGTAGCATGTCCATATCTCAAAATAATCTAAAACAACTCTATCATCTGGCAAACTGAACAATTATATTGGGTCATGTCCCTCACTGGCCTACTTTCTAGAATTATTTTGCATTAAGTCCACAGCCACTAATAAGGAGCCATTCAACCACGTGTCATTGGACTTGGTACAATATAATAACAACATAAAACAACAACAAAGCCGTGTACGTGCACTCGAATTCTTGTGTTTAGTTGTTTTTAAGAGTTTTTAAAAGGCGTACTAATATGGATCAATCACCTTTGACGTAAGTACAGTATATTGTATAATTAATAATGTCTAATTCACAGGAACTACGATTTAATGCAAGTACCTAATAAAAATATAACATAACCTATATTTTTTTAGTTTACTTGAACAATTAAGTGATATGAGCGATATAGATGATCCAACCTATAGACCCGGTGCAGATGAAAGTGTATCTGTTAATATAGGACAGGACTTCCCTGACAATGACATACTATCAGAAAATATGGCAGATTCTGCTAATGAACAGAATATTAGTGGCGCCGAAGGCAATCTAAAGTAAGTTTTGTTTGTTTAATTTTTTTCAGGGCAGCTCTAACTGGATTCCAATACAATTATTATTACATAATACATGGTAACTAATTTTCTTTTTTTAAATTATAGTGCGGTACCGACAACCAGCATGGATAAACGTCGTTCTCGGAAGCGTAACAGGGATACAAATGAATGGAAACAAAATATTAGAAAAAGGCGTAGACAAGAGGGTCTAGATTATATTAATAGTAACGGGAAACTTGTGGAAATGAAGAACGCGAAGGGTCAGTGTGAATGTCGTTTAAAGTGCAAGCTTAAAATAAACGTTGAAGACCAGAAGCCATTCAAGTTTTTGGCGACTGGAAGATCAAGAGAAAGCACATTATTACAGTAAGTTTGTGGAAAGAAGCGATAAAAAAAGAAGTAGGCCTAGAGTTTTTCCACAACCACAAGAAAAAGATAGCTATAAACAGTACAGTTTAAAATATTATTTTGCATTAAACGGTAACCGAGTACAGGGTTGTAAAATTTTTTTTTTAAATACGCTAAATATTAGCTCTCGAAGAATATCTTATTTTTTGAAAACATTTACCAAAGCACCGGAACTCCGAAGAAATCTGCACGGGGACGACACGTAAAAAGAATCACCAATGTGGATCGAATTTCCCAAATAAAAGAACATATTAATTCATTTCCTCGGATGGAAAGTCACTACTGCCGAGCCAGCACAAAAAAAGAATATTTAGAACAAAACTTAATACTAAAAAAATGTTTGATCTCTACAAGGAAAAACATCCCGATTCTGATAAAAGTCACTACTGCCGAGCCAGCACAAAAAAAGAATATTTAGAACAAAACTTAATACTAAAAAAATGTTTGATCTCTACAAGGAAAAACATCCCGATTCTGATATGAAAATAAATGTTTATAGAAGTATTTTTAATACAAATTTTAATATTTCCTTTTTAAAACCCAAGGATAGGTGCGATTTCTATGAGGAAATGAAAAATTCTACTGATGTTTCTGATACAAGACGTGAAGAATTTGAAAACCATTTGAAAGGAAAAGAGGAAAGCAAAGTAGAAAGGAACCAGGACAGAGAAACAAATGATGAAAAAATTGTATTTGTTGCATTTGATTTGCAAAATGTTTATGCACTACCCAAAGCCAATGTCTCAAATTTTTTTTATAAACGTAAATTCAGTGTTTATAATTTGACTGCACATTGTTCAAAAAACAAGAAAACATACTGTGCAGTATGGCATGAAATGATATCCGGAAGGTCGGGCAATCATATTTGCAGTAGTCTTCTGAAAATTTTAGATCGGATTGTTACAGATTTTCCTGAAATAACAAAATTTGTAATTTGGTCGGATTCTTGTATCCCCCAAAATAGAAATAGTATTATGACTTGTGGATTACAGTATTTTATTAAAAATCATCCCCAAATAGAGTCGATACAAGTTTTCTTGAGAGAGAAATGCGTTATACAGAAATATACAGCCCATTGTCATTAATACGAAACCTTGTACAGATTGCTAATTCTACGAAAAAAATTATTATAATACAAATGAAGCCAACTGATTTCTTAAATTTCCAAACATTTTCCAAGAAATTTGCATACAAAAAAATTTCATACACAAAAGTTAAATTTATTCACGTCAATTCCACTATGTACGTTGGCTATAAAACGTCTTTTAAGAGTACTTTGTCTACGGTGAGACTGGATGGTACTACACCAAATCAGCGTACCAAAGCAAGAGATACTTTACTAGACAACTTTAATAATGTGAAACAAATTACGGAAAAGCCATTCTTGGAGCCCAAGAAAAAAGTTGATATCAAATCCATGCTAAAATACATGCCCCAGGTAGACAAACAATTCTTTGTACAATTTGTTTTATTTATTAATAAATTTTGCAATAGAACTGAAATTCATCTTGAACCATGTCCATCTTATAAAAGTCAAATGTCATTTTATTTTTGTGAAAACAAGTACAATTTTGTTAACCCCATAATATCATGCTAACTTAAATTGTAAATAAAACTGTAGTTCTATTCACGAAAGAAAAATCATTATCCCAACTTTTAAATCCAAATACTGCGCATTTAACATTTTGGGACTTGGTTCAAAATAATTCTCAGGCGACGATATGTTTGACAATTTTTACTGCGTTCTAGTAATTTTTGATTTGAAATTTTTTTTATCGGGTAAGGCTATTTTTCAAACAGACACTTCGCCAGTCGAAAAAAATAGAAAGAATAACAATTTTCAAACTAATGCTTTGCAAGCATATTTAATAATTTTTACTGCGTTCTAGTAATTTTTGATTTGAAATTGGCTCCTAAATTTTTTTATCAGGTAAGGTTAACTTTTAACATTAAGTGAGAGGATCTTACATTATATGTGTTTAAGATTATTTAATAAGCTTCCCGATACTCTAAATATAATACAGACCGAGAAGTATTCAAGCAAAAAATTAAAAAATTTGTTGATTGGCCTGGAACCATATAGTGTGGATGAGTTTCTGGACATGTCGGGCATTGGTTTTAAATTGGTTTGAAATTAAATTTTGCGATGCATAACTTATGAATGTAGTAATTGTAACATTGTGATGAATGACGTAACCTCAGTGGCGTGTGTATTGTATACATATGGCATGTGAGATTTAAATTGATATTTTATATACGCGTTATGGTTAACGAATAATTTATATTTTTAGTCCTTGAAAATAAATATATACGGTGTATAGATTCCGTACATCGACACGTTACATTCATTGTTGACTCTAGAAGTTGTTGAAAATAATTCAAAATCTTTTTGTTCAATGTACATTTTTAAATCACATTTACATAATATTTATACAGAAATAGTCAATAAATTAGCATTAACAGTATTTATGTGATGCCGGTTCTGGATACTCCTCCTCCTCCTCCGCCCCATAAGAAATACACACATGCCGGTTCTAGATATAACATGCATGCCGGTTCTAGATAGGGTTATCGTAATCATGGTTATAATCTAGTGGGGGGGGGTTGAAGAAGTTAAACTCCTTATAGGCAGATACAATGCGTAATTACAAGTAGTATAATTTAAAATGACTAAGATTACATCTAAACCCCAAATAAGTTACTTGAACAAAGTTAGTAGTCAATTAAGTGTTGAAGATGAGATGTTAATAACATGTAAAGAAGGGTTAAAGAACGAAAGAGATTCAAAACTATTTGCAGTTAAATTAGGAAACACCTTACTCGACATAACGAGTGCTGTGAAAGCGTCGATAGGTACAACAAATAAATATACATTGGGCTTGTACATTAATCGAGGTTGGGGAAACGTGAAAGTGAAAATTAGGGGTGTTAGTTCCGATTTGAATATGATCAGCCTCTTTCGATTACTCGTATCAAAGACTTTGATGAATATTACAAGACTTTTAATAATAAGTCCACATATAAAAAATATAATAAAATATCCCTCTGTTGTAGAAACGTGAAAAAATACATAAGACATGCAAAAAAAGACTTAATATACTTAATGGTAAGATTAAATATAAAAACTCAACATTATTATAGACTAGATACTACTATACTACAATACTACTATAATAAAAATCGGCATCAATGTTTGACTTCAGTTTAGTTGTATACATAACCACTTAACATTGTATAATAAGAAAACCGTGAATAAATAAAGAAAGATAATTGTCCACTGTGTGTTAATTTGCATATACTATAAGATGAACTCGACTCAAGTCAACTCGTCTATTTAAGTAATAATTAAAAGTACTTAGGAAAATAAAGTCATGAGCTAATTAACATTAGAGAATATGAACACCATGAATAAATAAATGTTATCGTCCAAGATTAATTTGCATATAACAATAAGATGAACACAACTCAAGCCAGGATTAACTCGTCTGGGAAAATAATAATTAAAGGGATGTAGGAAATTAAACAACTTGAACAGATAATACTCGGATACACCATTAAGCCGAGCAAACATTGAACTTTGACTTTGTGCGAAGATAGGATAAAGAAGTGGAACGATGGGCATGTATAAATATGCAACCTAGGGCCCAAAGAATGATTCACAATTTATGAACTAAACTAAGCATATAAATCCAATTCTTGTTAGTTAATTATTAAGTTGTTTCTAACCTAACATGAATTCCAACGATGTAAGTATTCCATCAACTAGTAAGGGGTTGGGAAGGAGAAAGGGGAAAAAAATTGCCATTAAGTTTAATTAAAAAACATAAAAAAATTGAGCTGCCTAGTACTAGCTTAAGTGACTGGGACGATGCCTTTTTAAATACTGCTGATGACAAATTGTTAAACACTGCAGCTGACAAAATGTTAAATACGGCTGCCGACAAAGTACTAATTAATAATAATGGATGACCCGGGAAGAATTGGAAAATTTAACTCCTGATATATTTCGGGAAAATATAGAAACTTCAATAAAAACAAATCCGAAAGTTCATATTATTAGTGATTATGCTATAGATAAGTCGATTATTATTGCTGATGAATATGATATAGAGCAAGTGTTTGACTTAGGTAATGATAAGAAACTTGAGGGTGTAGAGCCCCTGCTCCCAGTGTCACAGAACGGTCAGTTGTGGGATAATTTTGCAACTAATCAAGGTGGAAAAAGAAAGTATTCACAAATTAGTCAACCTAGCCAATATCGATCACAAGATAATAAATTTAGAAGCGATGAAATAATGAAACACTTTCTTAAAATTCGAAAAGATCATATCAATGCAGCACAGGAAAGGATGTTAAAGACTCTAAAAGATAAAAAATTATTAATTGAGGTTGAAAACCTTATTAAAATAAATCAAAATATATATTTTTCACTTAATGTGGAAGAAAAGAATCCCTTCAACAATATTTTTCATTGGAATGTTAAAATTAAGGTTAAGTCGTTGGAATTCATAAATTAATCCCCTTAATTTTAATTCTTATAATATAAGCTTAATACAAGTTCAAAATTACACATAAACATGAACTGCAAGAGATGTTCTGCAAAGTTTTCACGCCTCGACAATTTGAAAAGACACCTACAATATTCCTGTAAACGCAAAAACAGTGGTAAGTACAGTATGAGTATTATATAATTCCGCTGCTTCGAACCCAAAATGATGAATTGAGGAAAAATGGTTTGAGTATAAGCGTTTTAGGCAAATAAATAAAAAGGAACCTGGATAAAGAATTATACATACATAACCCCGTGCAAGATACTTAAGACTCATAAACCTGATGGTATGTACAGATAGTCACATTTAAATTATCTAACTACAAATAATTAAAATGAGTAATTAACTAATAAATATTATGTTAGAATTTAGACACCACATTTATTAATGGACCACAGGACCCACGCCAACAACAACCTTCGGGGGGGGGGGGGGGGGCTCTAACGAAACACTACTATTGCACATCATGCGATTGTACCAGCAAAAAACACAAGGCTAATATATGGATTCCAACCAATGATAGTCAAGTAAGAATATGTCAATCAGCTTTTAAAAAACGAATTATTAGTTATAAGATTTCTCCGCAATATCATCATATACAGTGTGTACATAAAGTAAGGAACAAATTCATTATCTAGGAATCTAAAAATATTTCGGAAAAATCCTCGGACACGTGTATAATAATTTTTAATGGCGCATTTTTTCCCATACAAACTTAATATACAAGGTGGCTCATGTAGTAGATATGACATTATCGACGATTTTTTTAAATGGGAACCCCTATATTTTAGTTCAGATCTGTAATCTCCAAGAACAGCTGATTTCAAAAACATAACACACTTAGGGCCTAAAATTCATAGTTTCGTTACTACAGGGTAAAACAAATAATTTTATTTAAGATATTTTTTTGGCTTGGGAGGCATCAATTAATTACGTGAGGCGTTTTTAGCGATTTTTCAACCCCCCCCTTCCTCCAATAAAAGATTTCGTGACATTTGGCTCAATCCCTTCCGCCATCACCCAATTTTACCTGAAAGCCTTACGTAATTAATGGACGCACCATCATTTGCTAGGCTTATTTGCTGTTATGTAACTATGGTATTTAGATAATGTCATTGTCATTACATTGTATTTTTCTAGTAAGTTTATTAGAAGTAATAAATTTTATTTTAAAACCTATTGAGTTACTATGCGTTTATCTTTAACACAAAGAATAGAAATTCTTATGATGATTGGATAAGGTGATAGGATCTGTACTCAACAAGAAAAATCCGATTGGTTCATGAGTTGAATGAAGATGATCCAGATCGTAGGATGGAGTTTTGTCAAATATTAATGGAAAGATGTAACTTAGATCCTTTGTTTGTTGAAAATATCCTATTTTCGGATGAATCTACCTTTAAATTAAATGGAGAAGTGAACCGGCAAAACTGTAGATACTGGGCAAAAGAAAATCCCAGGTGGATGCGTGAGCACCATACTCAATATCCTCAAAAAATTAATGTTTGGGCTGGTATTGTGAAAAACAAAATTATTGGGCCATATTTTTTTGACAACAATGTAAACGGGCTAAATTATCTTCATTTTCTTCAGAACTTTCTTATCCCTACGCTAGTTAACTTATACCCTAGTAGAAATAATCCAGGAATTCTAGATGAAAATTTGTGGTACCAACAAGATGGCGCACCTCCACATTATGCAGCAGTAGTGCGCCATTACATAAACCAAGTTTTTCCGAACAAGTGGATTGGAAGAAGTGGGCCTGTTGAATGGCCGCCTAGGTCTCCAGACCTTACACCACTGGACTTTTTCTTGTGGGGTCACCTGAAAAATGTTGTTTATAAAGTCAGACCTGCCAATATTGAAGATTTAAAAAACCGAATAACAACAGAATGCAGGAACATTTCAGAAGAAACCATAAGAAAAGTCCAACAAGAATTTAGTGATCGCTTGGGGTACTGTCAGGCAGCAGAAGGAGGACAATTTCAACACTTAATTAAATAGCTTATTTAATTTTTTTATATTAAAAATATCTTAAATAAAATTATTTGTTTTACCCTGTAGTAACGAAACTATGAATTTTAGGCCCTAAGTGTGTTATGTTTTTGAAATCAGCTGTTCTTGGAGATTACAGATCTGAACTAAAATATAGGGGTTCCCATTTAAAAAAATCGTCGATAATGTCATATCTACTACATGAGCCACCTTGTGTAAGGTAAAACCGAGGGATATGACGCGGTCGGGGATATGCCGCAATCGCGATATCTCCTTTATGTAGGTATCTATGAACCTTAATGGTCGAATATCCTTTAGTTCGATTGGCCACCACCTCATCGACAGCACGCCATTCAGTGTTGAATCAGTTGCCATGAAAAGAAGACGCATCTTCTTCATCAAAATCAGGTGAGCACCTCCAAAAGTTTTATAGCGTTATTTTTAAAGCTCTGTATTAGGTCTCCTTCTAGATTTTTAATTGTTTTTATGAATGCTATAGCATAATACGACTTCTAAAATTGATAGTATGTAGCCGACTTAGTCATCTTTGTCTTTGTTATGATTTTGCATTCTTGTAAATAAAATGGCGGAAAACTAGGGATATGACCCTAGTGACATGTCAGGGATATGACGCGCGTCATATCCCCGTCTCTTCTTGCCTTAGGAACTCGAGTACTTATTTTACTTTAAATTTTTAATTTTTTCAGAAATGCCAAACTACAAAGCCAAGGGTCTGCGAGGGACATGGTCGGAAGAAAATCTTCGTGCTGCTGCTCAAGCGGTTGCTGAGGGATCATCCATTAGAAAAGCAGCAAAAGCCAATAGAATCCCTGAAAAAACTCTGCGCCACCGTTTAAAATCAAACAATCTCATCAAGGGCAAACTAGGACAACCACCAGTACTTGGCTGGGAAGCAGAGAATAAAATCGTTCTGCACGTGAAGAGACTACAAAAGGCTGGATACGCCCCGACAAAAACGGCTTTGCGCAAGATGGCGTTTAATTTGGCGGAGAAAATGGACATAGTTTCAGCAACACATTTTTCCAAAGAAACCCGCTCTGCGGGCAAGGGGTGGCTTAAAGCTTTTCTTAATCGAAACAGTACTCTAACAATAAGGAAAGCGCAAGGGGTGTCCAAGGCTCGAGCTGACGGAATGAACAAACAGGAGGTCACCGAGTATTTTGCGCTTTTAGAAAGAACTCTCGCAGAATACAGCTTACTTAATAAACCTGCTAATATATACAATGTTGATGAAACGGGTCTCCAACTTAACAACCCACCACAACATGTTGTAGCTGCGAAAGGAAGTAAATCTGTTCAAGCTCGACAATCTGCAGAGCAAGGGGAAACCATGACAGTAGTTGCTTGTTCCAATGCTGAAGGGACTTTTTTACCTCCCTACATTATATTCAAGGGTGTTAACAAGCAGCAAGCATGGCTAGATAACCTGCCTAATGGGGCAGAGCTGGTAATGGGAGGGAAATCTGCGTACATAAACGAAGAACTTTTCTTAAATTGGCTAGAAAATCACTTCATTCCAAGAAAATCAGCGGGTCCTTGTTTACTCTTGCTCGATGGACATGGATCGCATACGAATTCTCCTGATATTCTAGAAGTGGCACTACAAAACAACGTGCATTTCCTTTGCCTTCCTAGCCACACCACCCATTACCTGCAACCCCTCGACCGTGCTTTCTTTAAGCCACTAAAAACGTACTACCGTAACGCAGCTATTGAGTTTGGTATTGCAAATCCTGGAAAGAAATTAGAGCGCAGACATTTTGGTCCACTTCTAGAGAAAGCCTGGTCTCAAGCTTCAACGACATCGACTGGATCAGCAGGATTTCGAGCTTGTGGAGTATTTCCATTTTCACCATCAGCAATTCCAGAGTATGCCTATCTAACAGACGAAAATAACGTTGATCACGGATTAGAAAGACCTGGCACATCAGGTAGACCCAACCAAACATCCAAGAGTCCAGAAATTCCCGCATTGACAAGACCTAGCACATCAAGAAGTCCTCAGAAAACACTCAAGAGTCCTGAATGTCCCGCATTAACTCCATCCAAAGTACTTGACATCGTATCCCCAATACCAATAGCGGATCCCTCACAAGTAAAAAGGAAGCAACATGCTCAAGTGCTGACCACTCCTGAAAATATCGCCAACAAAAAAGCTAAGAGGAATGCAAAAACTGAAAAGCAGAACAAGCGAGAGAATAAGTCGGTGTTTAAGCTGGTTCGCAAGCCTTTCAAGAAGCGAATTGCTTTCGAAGATGGACTACCTTCATCGTCCGGAGGTGAGTGGGATGAAGATTTATTTGATGATGAACACGAAGTCGATGAAACCGACTTTTTCGAAAATGTCTGTAGCGTTAATGTCGACGACTACGTTTTAGTACAGTTCGTCGGAAAGGTAAAGCCGTTGTACTACATTGGTATTGTTACGAAATGTGAAAACCAAGAAGTAACTGTTAATTTTATGAAGAGGGGAAAATTGCAGTTTATTTTCCCGCAAGCAAAAGATGAATCAGTCATTCAAATGAAAACTATAAAAAAAATACTGCCACCTCCATCGGAACGTCGTGGACACTTTACATTCAAGGTCATATTTCCAAAAACCATTACACTTGTTTAAGTAATATTTTATGTATTATTTTCAGTATTTGTAGTATGTTTTTTATGTACTTATATATTATTTCGAAATGTTTGATTTTTTTTATGTATTTTATGATGTAATTACTATTTTAATAAATTTCATGTAAACTGCCATAAGCAATATCCCTAGCCCCCTAAACGTCATATCCCCAACCCCGTCCGGGATATGACGCAAAATTCAATTTTCATAAACAATTTAATTAATAATAGTTAGCACAATTTAGAATCACCAACACTTCCTGTTTATGATACATTAGGGTTACAGCTAGATAGAAATTCAAAATATATGGGAAATTTGTGAATGATAACTGAGAAATTGAAACATTTCAAAACGTGCGTCATATCCCTCGGTTTTACCTTATTAAGTTTGTATGGGAAAAAAATGCGCCATTAAAAATTATTATACACGTGTCTGAGGATTTTTCCGAAATATTCTTAGATTCTTAGATAATGAATTTGTTCCTGCATTTCTAGAAAGACAATCCGGTTGGAGTATAGAAAAATATTTATTTTTAGAAGTTAATATAAATAAAGTTAATCCCCTTAAGGCCTCTTCATACATAAAACTTCCAAAAGATATTGAATATAAAAAGGCCGTGTTAAGTATTAAAAATGATGATCATGCGTGTTTTGCATGGTCACTAGTTGCCGCTATCTATACTCCTACATCGAATACTAGTTTAGTTTCCTCGTATCCCCATTACTCAAGGCACTTTAACTTTACCAACTTTTCATTTCCCATGAAATTATAATCCATTTCAAAATTTGAGGAAATTAATAATATTTCAATAAACGTATACGGACTTGAACCAATATTTCAAAATAATAAATTTAAAAACGAAATAGTAGGGCCGCTTCATTACACGAAGAAGAGGTGTAACTTACACGTCAATTTATTACTTATTGATGATTCAGAGGGGAATACTCACTATTGTCTTATAAAAGACTTATCTAGATTAGTATCATCACAAATATCCAAAAACGCACATAAAAAAAGCCTTTTGTGATGCATGTTTACAATATTTTCATGACAATCAAAAACTCCTATCTCACAAAGAAAACGATTGCGACGTAATTTGCGTCCGCTTACCTACGGAAAACCTTAAAATTGACAAGTGTGGAAACTATGTTAAGGAAAATTTGTTAAAATTTCAAAATTTTGAAAAAAAAACTTCAGGTTCCATTCGTGGTTTACAGTGACTTTGAATGTGTGCTCAAACCGGTATCTGACAATATTGACATACAAGAAAAGGATGTGTATACCATTAAAAGGTGCCAACATATACCCTGTTCCTTCTCTTACTTTATTAAATGTTCTTTTGATGACACACTATCTAAACTTGTATTATATAGAGGCGAAGATGCGCCACAAAAATTTATGGAAAAATTAGAAAAGGACTTAAAAAATATTTATTTCAAGTATTTAAAACCAATTAAATCATTAAATATGACCTCTGAAGAGGAGTTATCATTTCAAAATGCAACTCACTGCTTTATATGTGAACAACCCTTCGATCAATTCTCTAAAAGAGTCAAAGAACATAGCCACGTAACTTCTAAATATCGGGGTGCTAGTCATTCAAATTGCAACCTAAATTATAAACTCCCCTCTTTGTACCAATACTTTTTCATAATTTAAAATCCTATGATGCTCATCTGTTTGTTCGAAATTTGACGTTGAAACAAGAACGTATTGAAGTGATTGCACAAACGAAGGAAAAATACTTAACATTTTCTAAATACTTATTTGTCGATCAAAAAATTTTAGAAAATGGGAAAAAAGAACGAACATATTTAAAAATGCAATTTCTAGATACGTATCAATTTCTACCAAATTCTTTGGATAACTTAGCTTCCTCACTGTCTTCTGAACAATGTATTCAAATATTTTAAGGACGAAAACAAAATTAATTATATAAGACGAAAAGGTGTATTCCCCTATTCATATTTAACGGAATTTGAGAAGCTACAAAATACTCAACTTCCACCTAAAGAAATGTTTTATAATGAACTCAAGGACGAACCGGTTTCGAATATAGATTATCAACGAGCGAAAGACGTGTGGAAATTATTTAATTGTAAAAATTTGGGGGAATATTTTGATATATATTTAACTAGTGACAGGCTTATTCTCGCTGACGTGTTTGAAAACTTGATCCATGTAACTTCATAAGTAGTCCATCATTATCATTTTCCGCTGCATTACTTACAAGTAAAATTCAATTACAGTTGCTAACTGATATTGATATGCTACGTTTTTTCAAAAATAATATTCGCGGTGGGGTTAGCACTTGCGTCAAAAGAAAGTCAATTGCAAATAATAAATATCTTCCAAATTATGACAAAAGCAAACCTTCAATTTATATCATGTATCTTGACGCTACAAACTTGTACGGCTATTCCATGCAACAATACTTACCTATGAATGATTTTACATGGTTAAAACCCGAAGAAATTACTGATTTAACTAATAATATCTTAAATTTGTCTCCCACTTCATCTGAAGGGTTTGTGCTTATGGTAGATTTGGAATACCCTCATTATTTACATTCGGAACATAACGATTTGCCCTTTTGCCCAGAACCTGTCATCCCACCTGATAGCGATATGCCAAAATTAATTCCAAATTTAACCCATAAGGAAAATTATGTTATTCATTACGTCGCTTTACAGCAAGCCATTCGTTATGGACTGATTTTGAAAAAAATTCATAATGGAATAAAGTTTCACCAAGCTCCATGGTTAAAGTCATACATCGGTTTAAACACAGACATGCGTCGTAAGGCAAAAACAAAAGCTGATGGCGATACCTATAAATTACATATAAATAGTATATTCGGTAAATCAATGGAAAATGTTGAAAACAGACACGATATTAAATTAGTTAGTGAATGGGAGAAAAATGTAAATAAGAATGGTGCATCAAATCTAATTTGCAAACCTAATTATAAAAATTCCGTAATATTTGCAGAAAGTCTTGTAGCCGTCCAAATGCAAAGAGTAAGCATATATTATAATAAACCCCTATATGCGGGTTTTGCAATATTAGATATAGCAAAAACTGTAATTTATGAATTTTATTATGGGTATTTAAAACAATTGTATGGGGAAAATATTAAACTATTATATACCGATACTGACAGTCTCATAGTTGAGGTAACTACTCCAGACTTTTATCATGACATAAAGTTAAACATAGATAAATTCGATACGTCAAATTATGAACCTAATAATATCCATGACATTCCTATAAATCCTTCGATCATCGGCAAAATGAAGGATGAATATGGAGGTAAAGTCATCGAAAGTTTCTATGGAACCGGTGAAAAAGCTTATTGCATTAAACTTGTTGATTTTGTTGAAAAAAGAGCTAAAGGAATAAAAAAGGCTGCGGTTAACAATCAGTTGAAAGTGTCTCATTATCAGCGAATTGTTGATGGTGAGGAACGTCAAGTTTACTGTACAATGTACATATTCAAATCAATAAAGCATAACATATTTACGAATTTAATTAGATGATAAAAGATTTTTAATATCTAATTCCATAGAAACATTGGCTTGGGGTCATAAGGACATAATTAGGTTTATAAACAAAGAAACGCGACAAGATAGACGTTTGGAATATCTTGTTCAGATAATGCAAGAAACCGGTCGAACAACTTATCCGAAAAAATGTAGGAAGCGGTTAGCATTCGAACAAATATAATGTATCAGGTGGGGGATCCTGAAATCCTTTATTAGGTGCAGCTGCACTTAATTCTGTAGTATAGCTCTGTGAAACTTTCTTACCACAATTATACCAGATTGAAATGAATTTAGAACGTGAATATCGTAAACTTAAAACCGATGTTAATAACAGTGTCGGTGAAAAATATGGAAGGTTTATCGAAAGGGTGGTTAAAAGCAATCCAGTCAACGATCATAATTATATTCATTTATATAAATTTCTGCATAGGTTTATGCTACCACTTAACATATTTCCCTGGGTATATAATTCAATAACTGGAGTTAATCCAAAATTATTTGATTATGTTGTGCGAAAGAAAATTGAACAAGATGAACTAATTTTCAGAACTATGGAAGCCCTAAATGAGTGTAGTCTTACAACGATAAACATTGAACACCTAGAAACTATTTTAATTGATGTAGCGCTCTGTAAAAACGAATTTCAAAGAATATTTATTTTTGAATTATTAATTGGTGATAGTTTTGCGTTAAATGATGATAAAGAAAAAGTGTATAGTATAGAAAACATCAGTAAAGGGTATCGTACCCTTGAAGCTGAACTTGGGCGAGGATTGTATGAGGTAGGGTTTTATGCTGATCATAAGCTCTTAGAAATGATTCTTAAGCAATTCAATAAACATAAAATTTCAATTAATTTCAATCCAAAAACTAACATTGACCATGCATATATATATTCGTGGATAAAAGAAAATGTCATGAAGGGTTGTAATAATATAAGAGTTGGAACCCGTCATGATGACGATCAAATGTGTAAAACACCATCACAAAATTTTGAAGATTATCTCCATACATTAATATTGCTGGAAAGAATCATTGTAAAACCTTAAGCTTAATTATGTTTGTGGTTATCATAATATAGTAACAAATTTGTTTCGTGAGTCTTCATAATGTATTGTATGTCGTAAAATAGTAATCGCAATAACTTAACTTATATGAATTGAATATAATCCTTAGCTTAGTTCACAAATTGTGTATCAATAAATATAATTAAAATGTTTAACTATGTTTTATTGTGATAATGGTGAGGACATACCTATAAGAAGTGATTAAACTCGGCCCGTGTTAGTATTGTAAAAGCCTTCTGTGAATTAATACCATTTTTACAAGTAAGTCACATTTATTTTTGAAATTTAACTTTGTCGTTATACATTTTTTTTCTTGTTATAGTGGAATCGAATCCAAGCTCTAGTTCCCAGAATAAATTTAAAAACATGGAAAAATCGTGCATAATCTTGCATGAAACTCGATATTTTCTTAATGTTTCCAAATCTAAATACGTATCTGTTGGAATATTTTATGATAGCTATACTCGTTCTTTTAAACCCAGTGTCTGGTTTGGTGGACCAAAAGTTAAAAATTGTATAATTCTTGATAATAGGGATTGGATAAACTTTTTAAGCTTTAAAGAAACAATAAAAACTAATCGTGAACTAGAATATAGCGAGCCGATTATACTAAATACATTCAAAGTCAGTTCCAGTTCATTTGACGATATTAGAGTTTTGAAACTAGAAGATAATTTTTCAAATAGTATTTTATTGGGCGATGAGTCTGTTTACGGGCTGTGGTTAATTAGTGATATCGTTCAATATAGATTAAATTTGTTAGAAAGTTCAAATTTTGACAGTTATTTCAAAAATATTATCTCTAGTCTAGATATATGTAATAGTGATAATTTTGTGAACTCTGTAAGTAAGAAACTTACTTCATATACTATGAGCGAAAATGTATATATTGCAAAGGAATTTATAGTCCGTCACCCATTGTTATTGGAGCAATTTAAGTATAAACCCTTTGGATGGTTATTCAATCATTCTTAATAAAATTTTTAACTCCCCAACACAGGAACAATGTATTTGTACAACGTTTTATTATGTGATAAATAGATATTTTAAAATGATTATGTGTTTTATTTATAAAAAAAAACAACCTTAGTCTATAAGTATATTTAAAAAAAAAATTTTAGGTAGAAAGTAGTTTTACAAAATTAAGTTCGTTCACTCTTATTAACCCACGAGTTGTGCCGACTATGAAATTCAAGCCACTTAACATAGGCTTTATCTCCTTTCCTTTTTAACACTTTTTCAACGAGGCATATGTCTGGAAACTGGACCTTTTGTAGTTCTGCGGTATAGAAGGCTCCTTGTATGTCCTCGCCATTAGGGTCCGTTAGCAAGTAGACACGTGGATTGGTTTGACGTACCTTACTTATTTTAAATATCTCATTTGACCATAGGGCCGTATAACCCTTATCAAATACGCTACGATACTTCGAAATTCTCACAAAATCACCTATTTTAAATTTGGCGGGTTTAGGATCAACAACCTTTAGTTGGCTGTAGGATCGAGTCAAAATTTCTTTTCGTTTCGTTTAGTAACTTTATCTGGGGCAATACCAATAACAGAATGACGTGTCTTGTTATAATCTGATATAATTTGGTCTAATATATCAACCCACTTGTAGGTACCTTGTAAACTGAATTGCTTCCACATTCGAGTTTTTAATGTTCTAATTACTCTTTCAACTATACTAGCTTTGAGATTCGAGTAGGTACTGTAGTGATCAATGTCATTTGTGTCCATTAATTTTCCAAAATGTGGATTATAGAACTCGGTTCCCCTAAAAAAAATTACAATTATCTTATTATGGTTAATGAATTTAGTTATATTATACATTACCTATCAGACTGTAAATTTTTAGAAATTGCCTTTTTGTCACTTAGAATTTTTTTCATAGCATCTGCAACTTCCTTTCCATTTTTCTGTTTTAATGACATAGCCCAAACATACTTGGAAAAACTATCGATAGTAACTAATATGTACTTATAACCTCGATTAAATTTTGCACAAGGTGTAAGGGAAATTAAGTCAATTTGCGTAAGATTATTGAGTCCTAATATTCGGGTTTGTTCGGGTTTGTTCTTCTTCTTGGAAAATTTCGACGAGCTGGTTTATGTAGTTCATTAACAACAATTTGTTTAATATTAGTCATATTCGTTGCTGGAAATGGGTGCTTTGACAATTAATTCTATTATTCCACCCCCTGTTTTTAATGAATCCATTGGCCGTACTACGAATATTCTGTCTGAATTTGTTAATGTTTCTCCTTCAAGGGTGTCCGCAAGTATAGTGTTTAGAACAAATTTTATTCCGGAATTAAATACCTTGCAAACTTTAACAATGGCGTGAGGTAATGGAAATATCCAAAAATTGGTACCTTCGTTTATTTGATATGATAGTAGACTGGTACCATCTTGTAAAGTAGTTACGTGTTCCTAGTCATTTATATGTAAAGGAATATAACAAGTATAATAACCACGTTTATTTACATTTTTGTGAGAAACATGACTTCCAAATTTGTCAATAGTCATTATGACACTGTTAAATTATATTTAAACTTGTTATATTTGTTGAATTATCTTAGCCTCTCGTAATTCTTCAACAATAGAAATTATTTCATTAGTGTGTGCATTATGTCCTGCTGCAGTAGAAGATAGTAATAATTGAAGTCTGTTTACCAATTCGTTGGCGTTGTCCCAATATATAAAGTCAATATTTTTATTATTTTTCTTTAAGGTTAATCCTTTTCCTAATTTCGTAGTTTGTCTAGTAGTTCTCGATGCTGGTGGGGGTGGTTTACTAAATAATCTTACAGTTGGCACAGGTAGCGCCTTAGCGCCTTTCTTTGTGATTCCTTTTCGATTTAAATATGGCAATATAATAGTTCGAAATTTTACATATCGATTTGAGCTAGTGCTTACGTTACCCCTTTCGTCTTTATAGGCATTTGTTCTAGTTAAAATATCGATATAATTCTCTAGGTCTCTAACGCTAAAACCTTTTGGGTCCTTCTTAAATAAAAGTTCATAGAAACCAACTGTACCGGGATATGTAATATTTTTTACTACTAGATTTTTTCCTTTAAACTCAATCGGTTCTTGTGTTAGGCCAATAGTAAACTTGTCTTGCATGAAATCATGTACCACCCCGAATCTGTGATCAAACGCATTGTCTGTATCTCGTATATTTGCATCAATGTATGTCCTAGGCAATTCCTCTATATATTGTGAATAACCTGGTTTATCTACATATTGTTGTACGGCTTGTCGGGTGTGATTAATTATTTCTTCTAAAGTTTCTGTAGGGGTACGTTCTTCAGATGATTCTTGGGGTTGTACGGATTCAGCTAAAACACTAGTATCTTGAAATTGCACTTCCCTAGCGGTATTATGCAGAACACTGTCAAATCTACTACTTCCGAAGAAAGAGGGCATATCTAGGGGAAGTTGAGGTGTTTGGCCGGTTTTACCCTGGAAGTCTTTTTTGGGGTTGAAATGAATGGATAATTATACGCTTCTTCCTTTATTTCTTGCTTGGGTTCAATTAATTCCAACTGATCATATTTTGTAATTAACTGTTTTATTGGCTGGATTATTGGTTTATATGTATTTTCCAATATTATTTCCGTTGCAGCTAAATCAGATCTTAATTTTTTTAATTTTTCCCTTACAGCATTACGCGTTTTAATAAGCTCTTGAGATGTACGTTTATCCATGTTAACTTATTAATGAATGTATTCGCTTTAAACTCTTATTTTATATGGTAATAAACCCATCAAACCCTTTACGATACCTTCCATTATTCATTTCACAATCTTTGTCAACTACGATAAAACCAAACGGTTCTTTCCAACAGTATGAACAAATGTCGTTAAATTGTTCAAAACGCATATCTACACTTATATGATCGTCGTAAATATGTTTAATATTTGTATTGTCTTGTCCAAACATTATAATCAGGTCTGCATTATCTCTGATTAAATGCTTTTGAACAGCCGTATATGTCTGAGATAGGTAAAATGAATCGGTGTTTTTGTGTCGCCCAAATGAAAAATAATCTCGTATTACATCTTGCGGGCCTGTAACGATGTCGTCGAATATTATAACCGAATTTTGTTTCACTTCATTTGCGGGTACGATGTCTTTCTCAGAATCGTATTCAAAATAATTTATTTCTTTCATTGGCTTCAATAGGTTCCTCAGATATTCATACTTTGATTGATAAAGAGATTTCGAATAAATATATAAGTTTTCAAAGCGTATTCCGTTGGGATGTTCAATTAACGATAGCATCAAGTCGGTTTTACCAGAGCCGCTGGCGCCTGTTAGAAGGCATCTTTTGGATTGCCCTCCGAATATACCCCCATGTTTAGAAAAATTATTAACTTTACTCTTAATATCATGACTAGAAACTGGGAGGATAATTTTTGATTTATATATCTTCATTGTGCTATGGTAAAATAAAAACTGAATTATTTTCACTTTCAAGTATATATTTATAACCACAATTAAAAAAATTACGTTAGTATGTCTCCGTCTTATAAAATGTTATCAAGACTCAAGGGTTATTCGTAAGCGAGGTCGTCACAGTAAAGAATCAGGCTTATTAAACAAATTAATTGATAAATTACCATTTGAAGCTCACATACCGGGATATAGGTTAGCACGTTTTATGCTATATATTAAATTCATTTATACAACATTATTTATTTATAGATTTTGTGGCCCGGGTACTAAACTAGAAAAACGAATTAATCAAGAGGGTATTAACCCATTGGATAGTGCTTGCAAGAATCACGATATTGCTTATTCACAATCTAAAGATTTGGAATCTAGACATCAGGCAGACAAAGTTTTGGCCGACAAGTCTCGGGAAAGAGTCAAGGCCAAGGACGCGACATTCGGTGAGAGAATTGCTGCTCTTGGAGTCCGGAATTATGAGGGCTAAACGTAAACTAGGAATGGGTTTAAAGAAAAATCAACTTAAATGCGGCAAGGGATTAAAAAAAATAAATTACGAAAGAAACGTGTAATTAAAACACCAAAAAAGATCGAGGGTTTCCGACCCTTATTGTTGCCAATATTGGCGGCGATCGGAGGGCTCGCAGGTGGAAGCGCAGGAATTGCAAAGGCAGTTAACGATGCCAAGGCGGCGAAACAACAAATTGAAGAAGCCCAGCGTCATAATAAAGCCATGGAAGAAATGGCCAAGGGCAAGGGGTTATTTTTTAAACCACAATCAAAAGGTGGTAAAGGAATGTTTTTGGCACCGTTTAAAAAAAACTTCCAATAAGTCTTCTTAGGCCTGCCCTAACAAATGAAGAACTGATACGGTATGTACGCATTCTTCAAATTCCTCATTTTAGGGGCGTTTTTATGAGAAATAATTTACCTAAGAAGATAAATCATAATGAATGTGGCATTGTAAATTTAGACAATAAGAGTGGTGGTGGAACTCATTGGACAGCTTACATGAAACATGGAAAGAATGTAATTTATTTTGATCCATTTGGAAATTTAAAACCATCCCTTGAGCTTTTAAATTATTTTGCAAACAGCGTCATCCAGTACAATTACGACGCATTACAAACCCATAAGTCATACAACTGCGGACAGCTGTGTCTTAAATTTCTATATAATAGTTATTACTAGCAGTACAGCAACAGTGTTAAAATGTCAACCACAGTTACAATTTCCGGTAATAAATCGATTTTGAGTGCAGATTTTAATCCTCCTCTATACTTGAACGATGACAAAGATTATGTACTCGGTTTGGCAGACTTTGAAACTTCTATGACAATACCCAACATTGAAGAAGGGTGCAAAAAATTTTACATCGATGACATTATAATCACTATTCCTGTTGGATCATATGAAATTTCTAATATTGAAGCCTTTATTAAAACAGAGTTGATGGAACATTATCCGAGGAAAAAAATATATTTACTTCTTGAAGGCAACACAAATACCCTAAAATGTACAATCAAGTGTACTCACTCAATCGATTTTACACATGGCGATTCTATTGGACAATTACTAGGTTTTGATAAGAAAATTATTCCAGCAAATAAGAAAACTGTGTCTGATAACGTAACGGACATTTTAAAAGTTAATGCAATCTGTATTGATTGTAACATCGTTACAGGTTCCTTTCATAATGGAAAACCGGTTCATATAATTCATCAATTTTTCCCATCGGTGTCTCCTGGGTATAAAATAGTCGAGTCACCCCTTCCTATTCTATACTTCCCCGTGAGTGTAAAGACAATCAACAACATTACTATGAACGTGCTCGATCAAGATTTCCGTTTAATTAACTTTAGAGGTGAAGCAATAACCGTTAGACTCCATATAAAACCTTTATTATCTAACGATGGCAATCAAATATAATTATTTAAAACACGAAAACAAATTAGAACAAATTTATAAAAGCAGCCCTCGTAGAACTGGTCGCAGTAGTTCTAAACCGAACATCAAACGTTTAACAGCTAAAAACCGTTTATTCCTTCGTTCCCTTGGTTTTAAAGTATTGCTTTAATATGAGTATTTTAAACGTTACGGAAAAACTCTTTGTTGATAACTCTATAATTAGTTCGGAGTTGCATACCTATCAACCCTTTGTAACTTCAAAATTTGATTATAATGATGAAATCAGAATCCCCATTCAAGAACTCGATACCTATACGTTACCTTGTGATAGCTTTTTATATATCGAAGGAAGGTTAACCAAAGATGACGGATCCAAAGCGACTAAATTAAAATTTATTAATAATTGCGTTTCCTATCTATTTCGAGAAGGGCGTTATGAAGTTAATGGCAGTACTATTGACTCCATTCGTAATGTGGATTTAACGTCTACCATAAAAGGATACCCGTCATGTAATATCAACGAAAGTCTAAAATTACAAAATGCAGGATGGTTTCCAAAGATTGACTCATCCATGCCGGTTACTGACAAGGGGGCTTTTAATGTCTGTATACCGTTAAAATTGTGGATGGGTTTCTTCGACGATTATCGTAAAATCATGATGGGCATGAGACAGAAGCTGGTTTTAATTCGTGCTAGCAACGATCTAGACGCCGTAGTGTGTGAAGATGGAAGTGAAACACCAAAGGTCTCAATCGATAAGCTGTGTTGGAAAATTCTTCATATTACTGTCGATATACCACAGCAGTTAGCACTTACGAAAATATTAGAAAAAAATATTGATATCGCTATGGGGTTTAGAAGTTGGGAATTAGTGGAATATGCGGCCCTACCATCAGCTACTCGTCACACCGCCAGTCAAGACCACAAGTAAATTAGAGTATCCATCCCATGTATTATTTGCACTGTCCAAGGACAAGAAAGGCAAAATAAAAGAAGATTTGAGCACATTCGAGCATTGTACTCTAACAAATATACGTGTATTTTTAAACTCGGACCGGTATCCTTATCATGACCTATACTTAAATTTTGAAGAAAACAAGTTCGCTTCTTTATACGAAATGTTTACAAACTTTCGCTCGTCATATTATCAATGACCTCATGAACCTGTTTTTACGCCTAGCGAATTTAAATAAATCTAAATAAAATCCTATTACCTACATCGACTGTTCACATCAAAAATCGACTATGCAAACCGGTTCGGTTTTAAAAAATTACGTTAGTATGTCTCCGTCTTATAAAATGTTATCAAGACTCAAGGGTTATTCGTAAGCGAGGTCGTCACAGTAAAGAATCAGGCTTATTAAACAAATTAATTGATAAATTACCATTTGAAGCTCACATACCGGGATATAGGTTAGCACGTTTTATGCTATATATTAAATTCATTTATACAACATTATTTATTTATAGATTTTGTGGCCCGGGTACTAAACTAGAAAAACGAATTAATCAAGAGGGTATTAACCCATTGGATAGTGCTTGCAAGAATCACGATATTGCTTATTCACAATCTAAAGATTTGGAATCTAGACATCAGGCAGACAAAGTTTTGGCCGACAAGTCTCGGGAAAGAGTCAAGGCCAAGGACGCGACATTCGGTGAGAGAATTGCTGCTCTTGGAGTCCGGAATTATGAGGGCTAAACGTAAACTAGGAATGGGTTTAAAGAAAAATCAACTTAAATGCGGCAAGGGATTAAAAAAAATAAATTACGAAAGAAACGTGTAATTAAAACACCAAAAAAGATCGAGGGTTTCCGACCCTTATTGTTGCCAATATTGGCGGCGATCGGAGGGCTCGCAGGTGGAAGCGCAGGAATTGCAAAGGCAGTTAACGATGCCAAGGCGGCGAAACAACAAATTGAAGAAGCCCAGCGTCATAATAAAGCCATGGAAGAAATGGCCAAGGGCAAGGGGTTATTTTTTAAACCACAATCAAAAGGTGGTAAAGGAATGTTTTTGGCACCGTTTAAAAAAAACTTCCAATAAGTCTTCTTAGGCCTGCCCTAACAAATGAAGAACTGATACGGTATGTACGCATTCTTCAAATTCCTCATTTTAGGGGCGTTTTTATGAGAAATAATTTACCTAAGAAGATAAATCATAATGAATGTGGCATTGTAAATTTAGACAATAAGAGTGGTGGTGGAACTCATTGGACAGCTTACATGAAACATGGAAAGAATGTAATTTATTTTGATCCATTTGGAAATTTAAAACCACCCCTTGAGCTTTTAAATTATTTTGCAAACAGCGTCATCCAGTACAATTACGACGCATTACAAACCCATAAGTCATACAACTGCGGACAGCTGTGTCTTAAATTTCTATATAATAGTTATTACTAGCAGTACAGCAACAGTGTTAAAATGTCAACCACAGTTACAATTTCCGGTAATAAATCGATTTTGAGTGCAGATTTTAATCCTCCTCTATACTTGAACGATGACAAAGATTATGTACTCGGTTTGGCAGACTTTGAAACTTCTATGACAATACCCAACATTGAAGAAGGGTGCAAAAAATTTTACATCGATGACATTATAATCACTATTCCTGTTGGATCATATGAAATTTCTAATATTGAAGCCTTTATTAAAACAGAGTTGATGGAACATTATCCGAGGAAAAAAATATATTTACTTCTTGAAGGCAACACAAATACCCTAAAATGTACAATCAAGTGTACTCACTCAATCGATTTTACACATGGCGATTCTATTGGACAATTACTAGGTTTTGATAAGAAAATTATTCCAGCAAATAAGAAAACTGTGTCTGATAACGTAACGGACATTTTAAAAGTTAATGCAATCTGTATTGATTGTAACATCGTTACAGGTTCCTTTCATAATGGAAAACCGGTTCATATAATTCATCAATTTTTCCCATCGGTGTCTCCTGGGTATAAAATAGTCGAGTCACCCCTTCCCATTCTATACTTCCCCGTGAGTGTAAAGACAATCAACAACATTACTATGAACGTGCTCGATCAAGATTTCCGTTTAATTAACTTTAGAGGTGAAGCAATAACCGTTAGACTCCATATAAAACCTTTATTATCTAACGATGGCAATCAAATATAATTATTTAAAACACGAAAACAAATTAGAACAAATTTATAAAAGCAGCCCTCGTAGAACTGGTCGCAGTAGTTCTAAACCGAACATCAAACGTTTAACAGCTAAAAACCGTTTATTCCTTCGTTCCCTTGGTTTTAAAGTATTGCTTTAATATGAGTATTTTAAACGTTACGGAAAAACTCTTTGTTGATAACTCTATAATTAGTTCGGAGTTGCATACCTATCAACCCTTTGTAACTTCAAAATTTGATTATAATGATGAAATCAGAATCCCCATTCAAGAACTCGATACCTATACGTTACCTTGTGATAGCTTTTTATATATCGAAGGAAGGTTAACCAAAGATGACGGATCCAAAGCGACTAAATTAAAATTTATTAATAATTGCGTTTCCTATCTATTTCGAGAAGGGCGTTATGAAGTTAATGGCAGTACTATTGACTCCATTCGTAATGTGGATTTAACGTCTACCATAAAAGGATACCCGTCATGTAATATCAACGAAAGTCTAAAATTACAAAATGCAGGATGGTTTCCAAAGATTGACTCATCCATGCCGGTTACTGACAAGGGGGCTTTTAATGTCTGTATACCGTTAAAATTGTGGATGGGTTTCTTCGACGATTATCGTAAAATCATGATGGGCATGAGACAGAAGCTGGTTTTAATTCGTGCTAGCAACGATCTAGACGCCGTAGTGTGTGAAGATGGAAGTGAAACACCAAAGGTCTCAATCGATAAGCTGTGTTGGAAAATTCTTCATATTACTGTCGATATACCACAGCAGTTAGCACTTACGAAAATATTAGAAAAAAATATTGATATCGCTATGGGGTTTAGAAGTTGGGAATTAGTGGAATATGCGGCCCTACCATCAGCTACTCGTCACACCGCCAGTCAAGACCACAAGTAAATTAGAGTATCCATCCCATGTATTATTTGCACTGTCCAAGGACAAGAAAGGCAAAATAAAAGAAGATTTGAGCACATTCGAGCATTGTACTCTAACAAATATACGTGTATTTTTAAACTCGGACCGGTATCCTTATCATGACCTATACTTAAATTTTGAAGAAAACAAGTTCGCTTCTTTATACGAAATGTTTACAAACTTTCGCTCGTCATATTATCAATGACCTCATGAACCTGTTTTTACGCCTAGCGAATTTAAATAAATCTAAATAAAATCCTATTACCTACATCGACTGTTCACATCAAAAATCGACTATGCAAACCGGTTCGGTAGTTATGAGAATTGAATTGAAACTGATAGGCCCACCGAAGAGGGTATGTCAGCCTACTGCCTTATACTTCATGACAAATTATTTACCTATAGCCCCCTTACAAAAATGGTTAGACAAGTTTAATTTAGCTTAGTCGACTTAAAACTGATATCGAGTCACAATGACCACCCCCAGTTTAGTAACGGATGTCCAAGGATTCATGGTGGAAAAAAACAAGTTCCTCCCCAAAGAATTGGCTGTGTATGATGGCCATAGAATTAGTCATTATGTTTTTAAACCACCCTATGGAATGGCCTGTTTATCACCAACGGTGTTAAGGAATGTAAAGTGGTTAATGAGTAACCACCATTGCATTGACTGGAATGCCGGACATACACCCTTATACCAATTTGCCAGTATTGTCAAACATTTAACAAAAAGAGCTGATATCGTTTACATTAAAGGAAAGGAGAAGGCTGAATTTTTTAAGAAAATAGTCTAACAATCCTGTTGTAGAATTGGACGAACAACCAACCATTAAAAAGGACTCCCCTAAATGTTTCTATCATTTAAATAATGAATATTGTATATGCTCTTTATCTAATGTATTGTTGTTATATGAACAACATGTAATGCAATCCTAATTTGTAAATAAAACAATAAATTAGTTACTATTTAATTTATTCATATTGTACGTATTATAGCTCATGCAATCATCCACATGTTCATAAAAGTCTGTAATATCTTTTGAAAATTCCAACACAGAAACGCCACCAGTCAACGATAACTCTGCATAGTTCAATGTTTGCATTTCCACACATTCCCACTGTTTCGGAAATATCATTTTAATTATAATATTCATATGATGAGAAGAATAATCTTTTCGCAAACAACTAACTAATAAATTATCATTTACGGTAGAGTGGAAATTAACTGTTTGCCACACATCACAACCAAATTTAATAAAACAAATTCCGGGTCCCAGCTCCTTTGAAAACGATCCACAAATATCTACACGATTCATAGAGGATGGCACATTTACGATTCTTAACACATTATCAGGAATTAAATCCACTAACGGCGTTGATAGTAAAATTTTATTTGGAAACTGCTTATCCGTTAATCCAACTTTCACTTGAAAATAATATCCTTCCATTTTAATACGATGACTGTGAATTTTTTTATGTATGCTATATTATATACACAAAGACGTTGACTATGCGCATGTCTTAGTTATCTACTTCGTCATTTCCAACATGGTGATAATGGTCTGGTAACTCACGTACCCCATTCAAATCTTCAAATTTAATTACATATTCCTTTTTTCGATCTTCATAGATGCACTCTTTTGGAAACCATATTTTAATGCGGATCTCTATGTTGTCCATTAAAAATGTTGTCCTCGTACTACACATTTTTTTTTATCTGGTATAGCATACGACTCCCATTCGTCAGTTCCATATTTTATAAAACACAACCCCGGACCCCATTCTTCTAATTTCAATCCACATACCCTAAGACAATTTACTGAAGTCGGCACACCGTGTATACGAATCTCAATATTAGAAAATAAATTTAAAATGCTCGTAGACAAGTTATTTATTTCGCAATATCGATGATCTGTTAAGATAGCTTGAATCGGAATTTCCATACTATTGTTTATTCGTCCACACTGTTTTGCATTATCGGATAAACTGAAGCCTTGTTTCTTAAGAGTAAACTGAATGTATATCTTTCAACTAGTCGGACGACGCGTTAATTATCTAGAACCGGCATGTGTGTATCTCTTATGGAGGGTTTCATAATATCTAGAATCGGCATGCCAGTTATATCTAGAACCGGCATGTGTGTATTTCTTATGGGGCGGAGGAGGAGGAGTATTTAGAACCGGCATCATATAAATACTTGAATACAATATGAACATGTCAGGAGTAGACCGATGTGATCAATTTACTTCATATTATAGCTGCCCAAGAAAATCAGTTAGGTGGTACAAAAAAGTTATTTTCCATATGTTGGATATTTCAATTGTAAACAGTTTCTTGCTCTACCGAGAAATTACAAAATCAAAGCGTAGTTTACTTTACTTCATTTTCGTGAAAGTATTATTAGAGGCCTAATTGGTATTTCGGATAATGTTAAAGATGGTAGAAAACTTGTCAAATCAGGTCCACTCAATATGTCATTTACGCCAGCTTCAGCGCCAGTGCATGTTACAGCTGACGTTACAGATTTAGCAATGCCACCACATGTTCTAGAAAAAATACCAGTTCCTGAAAGGTCAAACCGCAGAAGTAATTTTCTGCGATGTAGAGAATGTTCAAAAAATGGAAAGCGAGGACAAACATCATGGCGCTGTAAAACATGTGAGTCATCCCCCATTGTGTGTTGGGAAGTGTTTTGAGACATTTCACTCTGTCTAGAATAACAAAACATCATATTTTTGTTACTTTTAAGAAAATATGTTTAGTTTCTAATGTTTTGAATATATTTTAATCAAAAAAAAAATATTTAAATAGTTCTGCACATGCAGTCGTGTCCCGGGATATCATAATTTTGTTATTGGATGGGACATGACTGCAAATGCGGCCCTCGTGTTTTTTTGTGAAAAACACATTTTTTTAACAAAATTTTATATCCACGTAGATTTATGGCCTTAAAATGAACTGATTTCAAAAAAAAATCGGTGACCCAGAAATACCCAAAAAAAACTGGCCTGTCCGCGAATGTGTCATGTGTCAACGTTTGCAATTTCCACCGAATAATTGTCCATGTTTGTGATAATTTTCTTGATCTAAATCAAAATTTTTTATCGGCAGAGAAAAATCTTGTTTTATAATCTTCATTGTTTGGAGTTCTCTATTTAAGTAAGATAATTTATATTTTTTAGTCATTTATATATAATGATTAAACACAATAGCAATTCGCATTAAGAAGCTTAAAAGGAAAGGATTAATAAATTCATTAATTAATAAATTACCTGTAGAGTTGCATATTCTCTCATATAATTTTTGCGGACCTGGTACGAAATTAAACAAAAGACTTGTGCGGGGAGATATCAATCAATTAGACGAAGCTTGTAAAGAACACGATATTCCATATTCGAAATATACGGATATAGAAAATAGACACAAGGCTACTAAAGTATTATCGAAAAAAGCATTTGATAGATTTAAAGCGTCAGACTCAAACTTCGGTGAAAAAATATCATCTTTGGTTGTAAGTGGAATAATGAAGGCAAAAACAAAGCTTGGTATGGGAATGAGAAAAAAAAGAAATCGTATGTATAGAAAAAGAGGCGGTCAAATAGCATTTAACAGTGTTAAAAACAAAGCACGTAAAGAGTTAGTTGGAAAAAAGTTTAGTAATATAAGAAACGCAGCAGCTGCTGCATTATCATCAATTAAAAAGTCAAAATTAAAAATAAAAGTTCCAAAACAAAGAATTATTCCAATTCCAAAAACAGGAGGAATTTTACCTTTAATACCGATTGTCGCTGGTTTATCAGCTTTGGGAGCCCTAAGTGGCGGCGCTGCTGGCATTGCTTCAGCAGTAAACGCTGCTAAAAACGCGAAAAATAAATTAGAAGAACAAAAGAGACATAACAAAGCTATTGAAAAAATATCGATCGGAAAAGGTCTTTATCTTCATCCTTATAAAAAGGGTTGTGGATTATATTTGAAACCATATTCAAAAAACTGTTAAAATTGCTATATCACAAACCCTTAACAAATATTGATTTGTTAAAGTATGCTAAAACTTTAAAATTATCAAATTTTAGGGGTGTCTCATGAGAAATAAGTTACCAAAGAAAATTAAAAAATACGAATCAGGAATCATTAATTTGGATGATGATGTTGGTGAAGGTACTCATTGGACAGCATATGTCAAGAACAATAAAAATATAAATTATTTTGATAGTTTTGGTAATTTAAGACCTCCAACAGAACTAATAAATTATTTTTTTAGTGATGGTAGCAAAAATAATATTAAGTACAACTATGATAAATATCAATCTTTTAATACAATGACTTGCGGACATTTATCCTTACAATTCATTTATAATAATACGTAAGTTCAATAAATTTTTATTCTTATTCCAACCAGCATGTCGTTTACTATTGCCCTTTCTGCTAATTCTGCCATACTTCAAGCAGATTTTCATCCGCCTATTTACTTAGATACCAACACCTCCTATGTTGTTGGTCTGACAAGTTTTGAAACTTTTAATGCTATTCCAAATATAGATGATAGGAATAATAAGATTTAATGTGAAAAAAACCATGAATTTTTAACAATTCCAACAGAAGTTATGAAATGATGGATATCAATAAATATTTACAAACAGAGTTTCAAAAAAGAAATATTTCATTTAATCTATATTTTATTTATTTATTTATTTATTTATTTATTTATTTGTTAGGAAGTCTATTACATTTCTGAACAAATATTCCTGTTTGAAATCCAAAAGCTACAAGCAGCTTGTCTAGATTTCAGGTTATGAATAACTTTTCCCTTTTAAAATAAAATAAAAAGAATAAAGATAACATATGCTAAAACTATTTATGCAGTACAGTCTAAACTAGACTAAAGAAAATATTACCAATGTTAAAATGATTTATTAAACGTTATTGTTAATATTAAATGGATATTTCGAAACACCCTCTAGTATTCATTCAATAAAGGCACCGTATAGGTTATTTGCTGATAATTTATCTTTATCCATTTCGAGATTCCAAGCAAGAAAGTACGTAAATTTACAACAGACTTCAAATTCAAAGGTAACATATTGAATAATTTGGGGCCGACATACCTAATGTGCCTCTGCGAGGCTGTATATGATGCCAGAGGAACGAATAGGCACCCAATATCTACAGATCTGGTGTGAACATTGTGCATAATCCTACTTTTGTATTTATTACACTTTTTCATAAACCTAAGAGTACCCTTAACATACAATTGCCTTACCGGTAGCAGGTCAGCTTCTTTAAATAATAAATCTGATGGATACCTCCTGTTTCTGTTCATGAATATCTTTATTATATATTTTTGAGTAATATTTAAACGGTGAAGGATCCTACAACAAGCACTACCCCAAACACTCGAACCGTACATCAAAACTGATTCAATTAAGGCCTGGTACGTCATTTTTAAGAGTTTTAAAGATAAAAATTCTCTAAGTTGGTAAAATTTATGTAAAGTTTTACGAATTTTTTTGGTAATATAGTTAACATGGGTTTCATACCTTAGATTCTTGTCAATGAATACCCCCAGGTATTTTACACTATCTTTTGCTAATATTGTCTCTTCACATCTGCACACTGACATATCCATAACACATTCAAAATTATGCACCCTAAGTTCAGGATGGATCACACCTCCTGGGTTATTCATAGAAAAGGCCATATGAACAGTTTTGTTTACATTCATTGTCAGAAGATTCTGATCCATCCACAAACGTACCTTGGAGATGTGATCCTCTGCCCTCTGAAATGTCTCTGGCCAGGATTTGTCTCTAACTAAAATTACTGTATCATCAGCATAGCACACACATTCACTATTTTCATTTGGCAGAACAGAAAAGAGATCATTAATATACAAGGAAAAAAGTGTGGGACCCAGTACGGTACCCTGCGGCACCCCAAATTCCACCGTACCCGTTTTGCTCAATGAATCATTTATTCTTATTCGCTGGGTTCTATTTTTTAAATAAGACTCAAACAGGCTGTGCGCAAGACCTCTTACTCCAATATCTTCAAGTTTTTTTAGTAAAATTTCGTGTGCCACAGTATCGAACGCACGGGCCAAATCCACAAATATACCCAATGTTTTGAATTTGTTATTATAATTTTGCAATACATAATCTGTGACGTGCACCATAGCTTCCTCACTGCTTACTCCTGACAGAAACCCATACTGAGACTTGGATAAAATATTGTTAGTGTTCAAAAAGCTGTCTAACCTTAGTTTTATACACTTTTCAAATAGACGGCTAACTGAGCTAGTCATAGCAATGGGTCGATAATTTTCTTTGTTTAACCTATCTCCAGTTTTGTAAATAGGAACAATAACGGCTTTTTTTAGGATTTCAGGATATGTACCTTTTTCAAATATTAAATTTATTAGATGTAAGAGTGGTTTTAGGAGGTAAATATGATTATCTTTTAATAGTTTAGCCGAAATATTGTCGTCACCAGGTGATGCTTTGGTTTTCAAGGAATTAATAGCAGAAATTAATTCATTTTCAGTTATTGGATTAAAAAACAAAGAATTTGAGATACGCTTACTTAAAAACCTATAGTTATTTTTTTTTAATTTTATTTGCCAGGTTTTTGCCAATATTACCAAAATATTCCAAGAATATATCAGCAATTTCCCGATTGTCATAAACAAGTTTGTTTTCATTCTTAATTAAAGTTATTCCTTTACATTTTCTAGTTTCATTAGTCGCCTGCTTAATAACCTCCCATGTTTTTTTAATGTCGTTCCCACATTGAGCTAGCCTATTCTTGAAATACATATATTTGGATTTTTTAATAAGATTCGTAAGATTATTTCTATACTTACGAAACTTTTCTATTGCTTCAACACTCTGCGGGGTCCTATCAGCTATTTTTTTTAGTTTATCTCTATGTTTAATAGACGCAATAATTCCTCTGGTGATCCACTCTTTTTTTTTCTTAACATTTTTTATTTTGATTAATTGAGTCGAGCTGGTGATACAATTATTTAATATTTGAATGAAATTTTCTGTACATAAATTAATGTCTATATCGCAAACTGAGTCCCACTCTTGATTCTTAATCTGACTTTGTAGTTTTATGCAGTCTAATCTCTTTATCAGTAAGGGCGAATTATTACCCTCATTAATAGATTGACCATTTGCGGTTTTGAAGTCTATATTTAGTAATATTGGAAAGTGGTCAGTAAGACCACAATTTAGAACAACAGGCTTAATGCTACTATCACCAAGCCTATTGCATACAAAGAAGTGGTCGATACATGACCTGGACAAGCGATCTTGCCTGGTTGTAGAATTTATCATACTCACATATCCCAAACCATTCAAACAATTTAAATAATTACATGTTGTTTCATTACCTTCATCCATCAAATTGATATTTATATCACCACAAAACACCTCTAAGGGATTTTTCACTATATGTTCTTCAAGAAGAGTCTGTAAGTCGATTACAAATTCATCAGCATTCAGAGAAGGCAATCTATACACAGCAGTCACACCAATTTGAACATTATTTTTTGTGAGAACAGTTCTTAAAAATTTTGTTTTTCTTACCTGAACTATTTCAAAACTTGGCAACAACACAGATTTAACCAGGGCAATGGTCCCATCACATTTATTTTGCTGACTATCATTATAAAAAATGTCGAACCCATCTATGCCAAAACTATCCAGATCATGCACAATGTTGGTCTCAGAAAGTATGATCATCCCAAACTCAACAGTAGTTGACTCAAGAAAAGCAACCAAATCATCGTAATTTTTTTTAATACTACGTATATTAAAATGAATAATGTTAATATTTGTCTTAGAGTTCTTAAGAAAGTCCATCTCATCCAAGCTATCACAGTGAAATGAGTTAAATAACTGATAATCATCCAGTATATCATACAGAGCCATGTTAGTACTCAAAGTAGCAATAGGATCTTACCATAAATAATTTTAGTAAAATATTTTTTTTTTTTTTTTTAATGATTCATCAAGCCATCAACATCGCTCTCCTTTTTTATTCTTATAATTGCACTATCATCACTCTGCCTAACCAGAACATTACCATTCTTTGCCCACACATATTTAAACCCCTTTTCCTTGAGTTCCCGTGCTTTTCTGAAGAGACTACGTTCTTCCGGTGATAGGTCTTCGTTGAAGTAGATAGCTGTGTTCTCTCCCTGCAACCCACAGTTGGCGGTAGTTATTTTTCCTTTATTTTTCCTTTCCTCCAAGAATGCTTTCTTGTCATCTTTATTTTTAAATTCGACTATTACCGGACAATTTTCTTTCCTAGTATTGGCGAGTTTTATCACAATATCACTTCTTTTCAAGTTTGGACACACATGTTTAAGAACTTTCTCCACCTTAGGTACTACTAGATGAGGTACATTTATCCCCTCTTCCTCCATATTTTACCCCCACAACAAGATTGGCACTTCTGCCTACCTTGTCTTGACGAGATGCGATTCCTTTCAATTTGTTAATTTCATTGTTCAATCGTTCATTGTCCGTTTTTAAGTTGCTTATTTCCCGTTCATACTCTTCATTTTTTATTTTTTGCTCTTCGTATTGCTCGGCGTAGAACTTGATATCCTTTACTAAATCACGTATCTCCAGTTTTAGTTCCCTTAATGATTGTACCAGATCTTCATTTGACTGCCCGCCAGATATCCCAATACTTTTTCGAGCATTATCAGATCTCACTTGTAGCTCAACTTTGGCTTTGCAGGTAATGCAACACCATTTACTTTGAACTTTCTTCATTACCTCAAAGTCAACCTCAGTCAATTCAATACACTCCAGATGAAACCATTGCTTACATCTCTCCGCACACTGAACAGCAGTTCTTGATTTCGTCAAGTTCTTTTTGCATACAGGACATACTGCTTTAGCAGGCGGCATTTTTTTTTTTTTTGTTAGATAACTTAAAAAAACAGAAAACAGTTATGACCAAATACCAACGCCAAGTGCACAACCCAATTAATTCTGGTGTAGTACAATTTAAATATCATTCAGTACAATAACTGTCTATGTATACAACCACCAGTTGTTTATAGTTTAAAGTATGCAGAGATAAGAAGCCACTATCGATTTAAAGTTAACAATGGTTTTTTTAATATTTAATTTTATTTAGTCCGTGCCTTTTTCCTGGATTAATGCCTTTTCTTCTCACTTTCCCGATAGGTTTTCGCAATTAATTTTCACTGGATATTTAACACTATATTAAGGAAGTGTCTGAGAAAAAGAATGATATTTTTCGTCGACTTTAAACCATCAAAATTATTACTTTTGTGAGGAGAGAGTTCAGTAATGTAGCGTTTGCGTTAAATATCTCTTTATGGATATGTAAATAATAATACATTAAAATCCGCAATCGTAACTTCTACTGATATTATTTTAAAAAAGGGACAATAGGGAAAGTATTAGGTTTTAATAATGGAATTATACCTGGCGACAACGTTCCAAGGATATCGGAAAATCCTGCTGAGATTATAAAAGTCAATTCTTTATGTATAGACTGCAGTATTGCTGAGGGTTAGACTTATTTTGGAAAAATCAATGAATTTTTAACAATTCCAACAGAAGTTATGAAATGATGGATATCAATAAATATTTACAAACAGAGTTTCAAAAAAGAAATATTTCATTTAATCTATATGCAAATAATAATACATTAAAATCCGCAATCGTAACTTCTACTGATATTATTTAAAAAAAAAGGGACAATAGGGAAAATATTAGGTTTTAATAATGGAATTATACCTGGCGACAACGTTCCAAGGATATCGGAAAATCCTGCTGAGATTATAAAAGTCAATTCTTTATGTATAGACTGCAGTATTGCTGAGGGTTTTTATCTGAACGGAAAGCCTGTTCATATTATTCATCAGTTTTTCCCCAATGTTAGTCTAGGATACAAAATAATAGAAAGCCCACAAAATATTATTTATTTCCCTGTCACCATGTAATTGATAAAATAACAATAAAAATAGTTGATCAAGACTTGAATATTGTTGACTTTCGAAACGAGACTGTAACTATTAGATTACATATCAAGGAAGTATAATGGTTATTATTTACAATAGAAGCACACCTACAACCAAGAATATTATTAAAAACTATAAGAAGAATAGACAACATAAACCAAAGATTAGTAGAAAGACAATCATTCAAATTATAACACCTAAGAATAAAAACTTTTTAAAATCACTAGGTCTAAAAGTTTTAGTATAATGGATGTTCTTAATATAACACAAGATCTGTTTATTGATAACTCTATTGTACATTCATCATGCTTATGAACCATATTTACCAACAAAATTAGGAAACAATGATGAAATTGTAATACCAATACATGAAGTTGAAAAATATACACTACCATCCGAAACCTTTCTTTATATTGAGTGCAAACTAACAAAGGATGATGATACTGTTTCCAATACATTAAAGTTGATCAACAACGGAATAGCGTTTCTTTTTAAAGAGTTACGTTATACTTTAAATGGTGTTACCATAGATTCAGTTAGGGATGTCGGATTAACATCAACAATAAAGGGATATTTGTCTTATAATAAAAATCAATGCAATAGACTAAAGAACGCTGGTTGGTTTCATTTAGAAAACTCGCAAGTGGTTGATGCTACCTACCACTGGATTATTTAATGTTTGCCCCTTAAATTTTTAATGGGTTTCTTCGAAGACTATAAAAAAATTATTTTGAATGGTAAGCAAGAACTTATTTTAGTGCGAGATAATTCAGACAAAAATGCCACTGTTAATACTGTAGACCAAAATCCGAAAATTCAACTTACTAAGTTAACTTGGAATATACCACACATATCAGTGGCGATTCCTCAAGAACTAGCGTTAACTAAAATAATTGATAGAAATAGTAACATAACAATTGCTTTTAGAAGTTGGGAATTAATAGAATATCCTGAGTTACTTAAAACAGGACGTCATAATTGGCCTGTCAAGACTTTAACAAGAATCAACACCCCTAGGCATGTAGCCATTTGTTTCCAGAAAGTTTTAAGGGATAAACCAATATCAGACATGTCTATTCTCTAATATTAAATTGCGAAATATTAAAATATTTCTAAATTCTGAAAGATATCTCTATAATGATCTCTACTTAGATTTTGATAAAAATAAATTTGCTACATTATATGAAATGTTTTCACAATTCCAAAAATCTTATTATGGATTAACACCTGAATCAATTTTTTCTCCAAAGGAATTTAACGATAAGGCTCCTATCACATATATCGATTGTTCACATCAAAAAGAATCCATTGAAACCGGACCGGTTGTTATGAGAGTAGAATTTGAATTACAAGAGGATCTTACTGATAAAGTATCTGCTTATTGTCTTATTATGCATGACAAAATATTTACATACAATCTGTTGACCAAAAATGTTAGACAACTATAATGCGCATGTTTAATAATTCATATTGTCACAAAAGGAACCATACTATTTTATAAATTCAATATTCAGATTTTTAATGAGTTTCTATGGTTAATGTTAAAACACAGGTCATTCCTATGTAACATTAAACCGGTATTAGATTTATTAAACAAACTGGGGAAGTTGTAGTTATAAAATAGTATACGTACATCCTGATGAATCAATAATTTGTCAACTCATCATGTCAGCACAATTACAGTTGGACGACCTGAGTAGAATTGAAAGTAGATCTCGAACTACCACCAAGTTTTAAAACGATAAAAAACCTTGGAGCAGGAGGTCTCTATACTTATGAAGAAATAAGACACGCACAAGATTCGATACTGTTCAACTCGGAACGCAGTGCGCTGGATAATATTCTAGTACGTAAATTTGCAGGACAAAATATACATACGCAAGGCTTTTCTACACTAAGTTTATTCAATAAAGAGGAACTTGAAGAGATAGCTAACTCTACGATTAAGAAATTGTATGGATACTTCACTATCATAGGTGACTTTACAAGTGGTTTTATTGGACTATACTTTATATTCAGAATAATAAAGTATCTGATCGAAGTTTTATTAAATATGCTAGTTATTCATAAGATATCTGGATGCACACCATTTTTAATGGCTTCTTGTTGGGACACACTGACGCTTTTCGTTCTACACAATAGACAAAATAAGCAATATAGCCAACAAAGAGAGGACGAACAAATCCCAACATATAAGCCAGGACAAGACCCTGCCTGCCATCTACCGCCAGAAGTAGCAAGGGTTGCCAAAGCATCGAACAAGCATGTTACGTTCAATATAGAAAACGAATTAGAGGAGAAAACGAAACAGGCGACAGCCCCGGCGATCAATAAGCAGACCGACTACGCCGCCTTACGTCAGGATATGAAAAGAATACCAAAACTCAACTGGAGTTTATTCGGGAAGGAACGAGCTGAAATGGTGTAAAAGGAAAATCGATAACGACTCACTACCGACATCTAGGTTAAGGAACATTAAAGTATGTATAGTCAGATAGAAATTCAGAAGGGAAAAAGAAGTAAATTAGTGTAATTTAGAGAGGGGACACTACCCTATATGAAAAGAAAAATTTAAAAGGAGAACTTTATGAATTCCAGCGGAAACGATGTAAGCTATTAAGGGACGGGATATGAATAAAAATACATATTATGGAACATGTATAATACAAGGGATGTTGAAAATATATTAATAAACAAAAACCTACTAATGGGGTTAACCGGAAAGGAAGAAAGGTCATTTAAACCTGCTAAGTGGACGATAAATTAATAAAATCAGAGGAAAATTAGAAAAGGATGTTAATAAATAAGCATATCCTCGAATTAATGAAGTTTAAGATCTAAAATAGATGTTAAATTTCAGGGATAATAAACAATTTAGAACAGATAACAAGAAATTAACTAACAAATTTATTTCTTTAAGGGGAGTAAAAGAACATTTATGGACAAAATTCCCACCCTAGACTGATCCAGTTTTAAAAATTTGACTCGCGTGCGTGTTGCCAGTGAAGACTAAAAAGGAAAATTTTTTTTCGTAATAACCAGTGTCAAGATAAGTTAAGGAGCGCGACGGATTTCATGTAAAGACAATAGACGTGTTAACGCGATTACAAAAAATATATCTAAAGACAATCGGACGGTTTTTTTAAAAAAAAAGTTGAACTTTAAATTGCAAAAATGATGTGGCTAACTCTATTCGTCTCCTACGCCCGCATGGCTATGGGGAATAGGCCCTTGGTAAACCAATTGTTACGTCTTGCAATTTACCATCTGAACGATTTGTTCGTTCAACTTGGAAGCAACGCGCCGGTAGACGATGAGTTCATACCCCTACGAGCTACAGTGACATTATGGATGGGACTTCTACACGCCGAATATCAGGCCTTCCGCACAGAATGGGCCAGAGCCTACAGCCAGGTATACAACCCACTCCTATGCGACTGCCCAAGTTGTCGACCAGTGGCAAAACGAGCCTCCGCTAACACCCGTTAGCTTAATACCAGAAATTCCACCGGTAGAAGAAGATGGGGAATCGACTATGTCTATGTCTGTCAGCCACCATTCCGGAGAAGAACAGGCCCAACCTCCTCAAAATCAGGCCGCCAACAACCAATCTTCTCCGGAGAAGGAAGAAGAGGCTCTCGTCGATAGGGTGACCGCAACAGAGGCTTGGGTTCAGGAGACTCTGCAGTCTCAGCCCGCCTCCAAAGAAACTGAGCTGCAACCATCCACCTCAACTGCTCAGGAAACGGAGACCGAACCCGAATATGACGTCCTACATTTCGAAAATTTACGAATGACCCTAAAACGGAAGCGTACAGAGCCCGTAAAAACAGAAAAGGATTATGAGTAATATGTAAGGAGACTTAATAATTATAAAAGTAGAATAATTTAATTAAGATTAGATTAATTAGCGGGAGATGCTACCCATTAAGATCAATATATAAAAAACAAAAAAAAAATGAAAATAAGGAAATGAACAAAAAAAATTTTTTTATTAACAACATAAGTTAATTATATATTGATAAATATTAGTTAGAACCATTTTAGGATAGTCCATACCCAACATTCCAGGCTTAAACAGTTAATGGTTAGATAAGTTCTTATATTCAAGGAAAATATATATAACCTACTTATTATAAGAAGGTAATTGTACATTAAGGTATAACGAGTGAAACTAGTCACTAGTGTACATAAGGTAGAAAAGAGAAATTAGGAAATAATATTGCAAAATTTTTGGGACAGTAGGTATATGGTTGCACATACTATTGACTTTTAAAAATTAATGAGACAGAAAACCATATACCTAAGATACCGTATTCGTTTTCACGATATAACCTAGAATTAAGGTAACAAAGGTAGCATCCCCTTTTAGGAAGGTTAAGAATCGGACAGGCCATAAAACACTTGCTTCCGCTGCATGCCATCCACCCCGGCAGTGTAAACTCTGTGACAGTCATTGACCTATAAACCGTGACCCAGTAACCGAGTTCAATAGAGGTTACGAATAAGTTTTAGTCAAAAATATCTTCATTAAGAAGATGATTTTAGTGTTAAGGAGGGAGAGGTGTGATGACCACAAAAAAAGACTTTACGCGATTTTATTAAAAATAAATATGGAATAAAATTCGGAATAAAATTAGAATACAAATTTATTAAATTATTATCGGATTTCGGAAAAATCAGAATTTTATAAAAACTTATGAAGTAGTAAACTATTTAAAATAAAATTAAAAATAAATAAAAATTATTTAATAAATTCCAAAATTATTTAAATAATTAATTAGATTAAAAAGAATTTTTATCAAAAAAATTTTTAATAAAAAAAAAAATCGGAATTATCTGGAAAAATGACAGAATTTTTCTAAGTGCAGAAATCGGAAAAATATCAAGAAAAATTCGGGAAAAATCGGGAAAAATCAGGAAAAATCTAATTAACGCGGATATAAATTATAACAAATTTTAGAAAATTTTTAAAGTAAAAACTCACGTTTATTTCCAAAAAAGGAGAATAATCCAGAAATCGCACAACACTTTAAATTCCACTTTATCATCGCACATGGTCAGGTGAACGGAATAGAGACGCGAACGCGGACACAACATAACTGACCCGGAAAAATGCGCGATGACCGACGACGCCTACCCTCTCTCCTTAACAGAAAGGGTTTTCACCCCATTTTTGATACGTAGACGCGGAATTAACCGGATGAATCTGCACACGGTCGACCTAAAAACGCAGGTGTTCGATAGGGGTTTGATGATGCAACCCCATGACTCATCGCCACCCCGGGAGGATGCGTGGGCTGATTCCTGGAAATAAAGAGGGAAAATGAACACCTGTGACCTAGAAAGGGTAAATTTAAGCGACTTTCGCTCTTAAAGACCAATAAATAATCGGAAAATGACACTTATTCTCGGAAATAAGATGAATCATAGGTAATAAAACTGTCACAGAGGGATTTTGGGATGGAAAAGTGGGCGGAAAACTGACTATTTAAGCGCACCCGATTTCAAGCTACAGTTAGTCAACCTGCGGAAAAGCTAAAAGACGGAACCGGGATCTATGTACGTGAAAAATAAAGTGAATAAGTGAAAGTGTTAAACTTGGCAAGGAAAATAATGCCAGAAAGTTATTGTGAAACAAGTGTCAGAAAAGTCTGAATTTTGGTAGAAAAGTATAATTAAAGGTATTTAAAATTGAAGGGTTTTTATCAAAAACGACCAATGTCATTTTAAGCAATATTTTAACTGCTGGCAACACCGTATGCAGAAATGATATTTACATCTGTCAAGTTGAAAATACGGTGTTTTAGCAAAAACAGCCTTTGTCAGGCGGTTGTATCTCAAAAACAACCAATGTCACTTGACTGTTATTTAGAATATCATTTTTGTTTTGAAAACTTGTTTTAGTGTTTGTTGATAGTGCAACGTGATTAGTTCGCCTTATTATTGTACAGTTGTTTTAAAAATGTCGTCGAAAATTTTAAGAGATCCGGATTCGACTGTAGAGTGGCCTGCTAAAAGGAAAAGAAAAGCGAGAAAAAGTGATGTCATAAAAAAGCAGAAAGTTTGTGGGGAGGCTCACATGAACCATAAAGGTGTTGCTAAATCCGCTAGAGCTACTGGATTAAACTGCAGGTAAGTTATCTTGGGATTAAATTTTTTTTGTTAAAAGTATTGTATATACTGTGTGTTTCTGTTAATAAATATGCTGTAAATATAAATGTTGTTAGATAATATTTTTCTTAAAATTCTTAATATTATTTTTTTTGCAGATGCAAGCGCTATAAGTGTTTTGAAAAGATTCAGCCTGAAGATCGCCAAAACATATTGGTTCACTTCAACGCTTTGCCTTCAAAAAATAAACAAGATAGTTACCTTGCAGGTCTTATTTCATTTAAAAAAGTTAAACAAAGGAGGTCTAGACGTGATGAATACGACGATAATGATGGCCCGTCTTTTGATCATTCTGTGGCATTTTATTACAAAATTCGAATAAATGGAAAAGAAGAAAACATATGCCATACTGCGTTGTTGAGCTTTCATGGAATTACCAGAGGTCGGCTTCGAACCATACAAGCTTCCATTACAAATTCTGGATTGCCTCCCTGTGACATGCGTGGAAAGCATGCTAATCGCCCTTCCAAAACGCCGGATGAGATTTTGAATCTAATACGACTGCACATTAAGTCTTTCAGAGGAAGACAATCTCATTATTCACGACGCGATAATCCCAACAAAGTGTACTTACCTGAAGAACTCAGCGTCAAGAGAATGTACAGAATATTTTTACAAGAAAATAAAATAAATGTTTCATACCTTATCTATTATAATGTCTTTAAAAATGAGTTTAATATCACGTTTGGTGTACCAAGAACTGATACGTGTGCTAAGTGCGACGAACTTATTTTAAAAATAGAATCTGCTGATGATGCTGATACTAAAAATAAACTTATTATTGAAAAAGATGTTCACCTACGAAAAGCCGAAAAGTTTACAGAGTTAAAAAGGCATTATAAATCAGAAGCAAGAGCAGGTAAATGCATGGTCATCTCATTCGACTTTCAACAGAATCTCCCTTTACCTCATATAAGAACAAGTGATGTTTTTTTCAAAAGTCAGCTGTGGTATTATGTCTTCGGGATTCACGATCTGGCTGATGATTCAGCTTCTATGTATGTTTACACAGAAGATGTTGCAAAGAAGGGGTCAAACGATGTCACGTCTATGGTTCTTCATTACTTAAATAATAAAGATATAGTTCATAATCACCTGGTTATATTAAGTGATGGATGTTCTGGTCAGAACAAAAATCATGTGATGGTATATTTTCAATACATGTTAGTGCACGTTTTTAAACTGTTTAAAAAGATAACTCATGTATTTCCTATAAGGGGTCATTCTTTCTTGCAAAATGACCAAGATTTTGCTCTCACTGAAAAGAAGAAAAGAACCAATAGCCCGGAACTACCCGAAGATTGGGATTTGTTAATAAAAGAAGCAAGGGAAAAGCCATCACCCTTTAAAGTCATAAATATGACACAAGATAAGTTTTTCAATATTCAAAACGCGTGTTCCCCATACTTCTTAAAAACTCCAAGGCCAAGTTTAGGTCTGAGACAAGCTCGTATTATTAAAGTATCTGCAGATTCTCCATATGTAAAAACTAGAGAAACCTATTCTGGTTTATGGACACACTGCGCAGTTCGAAATAAAAAATCTTTGGAGAATTTCATAGATTTAAAGTCCTTGTACGAAAAAAAAATTCTTATCAGTTCCGATAAATTAAAGAATATTACTGCTCTGGCCGCCTTTTTAAAAAATCCAAGAAGTGTCCCTTTCTATAAAGCATTTTCGGTTGTAGAGGCTACCAGCGGTATTGATATTGACGAAGAAGATAATAGCGATGGATGCGAGTAGGTTTAAAGATTTGTTTTTTGAATAATAAATATAAAACATTTGAAAATATATGCGACTTTTTTTTTTATTTTCAACAAAAACAACCAATGTCAAAGGGTTTTTGGCTTTTTTCTCAAAAAGTAAATACGGCATAAACATAAAATTTATTGTGGATCTATGAAACGTACGTACATTTGTCCATGCTAACTTTAAAAACGATAAACCAAACCATATCGGACTGGCAAAGTTTTTTTTGTTTTCTGGAAATTCATCTTTTTTGACTTTGGTTGTTTTTGATAAAAACCCTTCAATTGGAAGTAAGTGTTTGTGGCCAATAGTTAGAAAAATCCGCTGTAACAAAAGTTGTTTAAGGGTCATTCTTATAAATGGAGCAGATATCGAGTCACTTTGACATTTTTCGTAAAATAAACATTATTTTTAATTTTTCTTACCAAAAATGTTTAGATTAAATTTCATTTAATATCAAATCGTACCAAAATATTTCAGAAAAAAATGTATTCTAGGTATTTTTCTGTCCACAGAACGTGATTTGTCACGTCCGTGGACGGTCACAGCCAAACTTAATAAATTTGTAACGTTTCCAGAAAAAGCACCAAAAACATATAACAATTTTTTTTGTAGCTCTCTACACGCTTTTTAGGTCTTAAATTAAGTATCGAATCCACAAAAATATTCAACTAAAAGCTTAATTAGTTTCAACATTTTAAAGTCATGTCACAGAATATTCATCACGTCCGTGGACCGACCTTAAAAATTTAAAAATCGCGGGTAAGCTTGGGTTATAAATACTCTCCCTAGGTGGCGGGACTGACGTAACATCAGAGAACTTATTCAGCATTCAACTTAATTAATTAAAGAACGTGGTATTCTCAAAGTTACGAATCTTTTTGGTAAAACCAATGTCGTCAAGCACTTTTATCACGTCCGTGGATTGATAAAAAGGTAAGAAAAATTATGTTTTTTTATACTAATAGCCAACCATTAACATAATAGCGCTAATTATATTGATTTACTAACGGAGCAATTTCTAACCTCAAAAACCTGGTTTTTAAACCGCCTAAACTGTATTATTCATCACGTCCGTGGACATCACGTCCGTGGATTAATAATGTCCACGGACGTGAGTCCGTGGAAAATTTGTCCACAGACGTGATTCCGTGGACAGTAAACTGCTTTAGAACTGATGTTCGGTATTTTATTTTAGCTTTTAAATGGCAAAAACGAAGAAACAAACTACCCGTGAATTAGAGAAGAGACGAGAGGCAAAGAAGCTAAGTATGCGGCGAGCCAGAGAAAGGTTAAAAAGCGACCCCATCAGGTATGCTGAAGAGAAAAAGAAAGATAGTGATCGAAAAAAGAAAAGCCGCTGTCCTATTAACGAGTTAAATGAACGAGATCAAAGGACAATACGAAAAGAATGGAAAAAACGCTCTCAGCGGTATAGAGATAGACAGATAAACATCAAACGAGATGCAGAGTATGAAAATAACTTCTTAAATTCAACTACTCCACCAGCCAGCCCGCAAACGGTGTTGCATGATGCGGGTCCGAGTTCTCGAAGAAGTACACCTCAGGAAAGAGGAAAGAAAGTATGTAGGATAAACCGAGCCAGAATGAGAAAGAAAATTAATAATTTGGAGATTTTAGTCAATACACTTAAAAAATCTGTCAATAAATACAAAAAACAGGTAAGCAGAGCACATCAGAGTAACCTTATTAACAATGAAAGTCCAAGTTCAAAAGTCAAGAATATATTACAAGGGCGTTCACTACCATCACCTGTAAGAAAAAAACTCCTCTTTGCCGAAGTTATTGAAGCACAAGTAAAACAAAGCTTTGCTCGAGAAAGGAAGAATAAAAATAAAAGGTATTTTCTGTCAATGCTTAATGGAAAGATTATTAAAAAGTATAAATTTACTACTCTTATCGGCAAGTTAACTTCATTAAAAATAAACAAGAGTAAATACAAACGAAGCATCGAAGTAAGAATATTAATTGCGAAAGAGAAAATACGAAAATTTCTAGAAAAGGATGAAAACAGTAGGCTTACTGCTGGGAAAAATGAAACAATAACAAAACAAAAATCAAAAAAACAGAAGAGGCTATTGAATGACTCACTATTAAATCTTCATAGAAAATTTGTTGTTTCTCATCCGGAACTTAAAAATATTAGTTATGCCACATTCTGCAAATTCCGACCATTTTGGGTGTTATCGCCAAATTTTAAAGACAGAGAAACATGCTTGTGCAAGCAACATTCGAATATGGCACTAATAGTAGAATGTTTGAAAAGATACGCAATTATAAATGAGTCAAACATAAACGACGTATTAAAAAATATGTGCTGTGGTGATTTTCCTAATGAAATTTGTTTGGAAAGGTCATGTCCTCTTTGCAAAGATAAACTCCCACATCTCAATTATTATGACAAAAATGAACTCATATCCTATCAAACATGGGCTATACAGAAAGAAGAAGTAGATGTCAAGGGTAAAAAAAAATATGTTCCAAGACTGTCAAAGAAACAAGGCAATGTTCTAAACTAGAACTTGTCAATATTTTTACAACAAATTTAAACAAATTTATGCAGCATGTATGTAACATAAACCATCAGTATGCTGCTCTAGATTCTGTTAAAAAATCACTATCCGATACAGAGGTTCTAGTCCACATGGACTTTTCTGAAAACTATATCCTAAAATATGCTTCTGAAATTCAAGCTTCCCACTTTGGAGCATCAAAGAAGCAAATAAGTTTACATACGTCCGTTGTTTATTATAGTGGAAATGTAAAACCTGTTTCATATTGCTCCCTTTCCAATTGTTTGAGACATGACCCTTTTGCAATTTGTGCACATTTAAATCCTTTGTTGCAAGAGATTAAAAATAATGTTCCAAATTTGAAATCTATACATTTTTTAAGCGATGGGCCGTCCACACAGTACCGGAATAAGTCAATGTTTTATCTAGCATCGTCTTACTTACAAAAATTTCTTAACGTGGAGAATTTGATTTGGCATTTTAGTGAAGCTGGACACGGAAAGGGTGCCCCAGATGGAGTCGGCGGATGCCTGAAACGAAGTGCAGATAGTTTAGTAGGAAGAGGCAAAGATTTGTCAAGTTTGGAAGTATTAGTTGCAGAACTTAAGGAAGTTTGTAAAGGAATTAATATTTTAGTCATTGCCGATCAATCCTTTCTAGAAATGGATAAGTTTTCTTTAAATAACATTCCTACATTTAAAGGCACTTTAAAAGCGCATCAGATAGTATGGCGTTATAATCATCCCTTTACCATATATGTTAGAAGACTTAGTTGTCTAACTTGTTATACTGTTTGCAAACATTATGATTTGGGCAACTTGAAGTATGAAAGTGACGATATTTCTGAGGAACATAGTGATTCCAAGGATGATACTCTTGATGTTTTACCACCTGTTACAGCTCACCAACGTTTACATTATAAAGATATCTACGGATCCGACAGTGACTCAAGTGAGGATAATATACCGATTTCACATTTTAAAAACAAATTATTTCAGCAGTACAGAGAAAATATGTTTATTGTTGTAAAATTATCAGGGAAAAAAATTTCTCGGCATTATGTTGCTTGTATCTTATCTGTTGATACAAAAAAAGAATATACGGTAAAATTTATGAAAAAAATCGGAAATAAGTCGTTTGAGTTCCCTCAAATTGAAGAGATTGCAATAATTGATGAACCCGATATTCAAATGGTGTTAAATACTCCAGAATACGTTGAGAAAAAGGACGAATATGTTTTCGATAATAACTTAAATTCTTTTTCTAATTTATTTTAGTTATTTTTCTGTTTGCTCTGATGTACTTGTAAATAGTTTTGTTTATGAATAAACAGGGTAAATATTATTCCCTCGATTACTCCTTTATAATATGTTTCTTTGAAAATAATGTGTTACGATTTTGGGATGTGAAATTCAGTTTTTCAGTTGATCGGTTTTAAATAATTTGTTTGTAATATATTTCAGTATTTTATTTCCTTATGCCCTATATAAACAGTTCTTAATAAATTTAATTTGAAGTATATTATGACTTATTTAATTATTAATATATATATTATATATATATATATATATACCAATAATGTTATTTTATCCATTTTAGTTGGAAATCTTGTTATGAAATAATTAATCACGTCCGTGGTCGGTCTGTCTCACGTCCGTGGACACAAAAATTGAATTTTCCTTTATTTTAGATAAAATATGTAGTATTTAGCTTGACCACTACAAATATTCTGAAGAGTATCCTACCTGTAGCAGATTCTCTTAGCTAAATATAATATTAAATGTAATTTTAAATTTTCAAACTTAACCAGCCATATCTTCTAGTATTTTAAGAATGACCCTTAAATAAGTTGACTCCGGAATAGCATAAGAATTGTGATGTCTGAAATTTTTAAGGTTTTGCCGAGAAAAGTTATTGAGAGTGTTGTCTCATATCCGGTGAACCGTAATTTATATTGAAAATTTTGTGGAATTTAATTAAGGAAATAAATCAAGTGTATGTCAAAACTTAAAAATGTGTTTTTGATTGACGAGGAGACCAGGATTTAGTAGACTAGAGATAATAACAACATATAGGCAAGTTCAAATTAATTTATTTTGCAATTAAATTAAAGGAACGTAGTCAGGTTCTGCTAGCACAGGAATCTTCCGAATCTCGCAAAAAGTTTTATATTATAGCCACCACCCTGTATTAAGAATTTAGACCGCTCGGATTCAAAACTTCAACCTGCGATACCGGACGTGTACTTGGCAACAGGTGCATTGACGATATCGTTTCCCTTTAAAAATACAGAGTGTGCCAATAACAAAGGCAGGGCACGCTTTCGGTGGGCTGGGTGCTATACTAGTATGTCCAGCTCGCGGGAGTTTCAGTCGCTAATAAATTTCTTTCTCTACAAAGTACGGCCTTAATTGATTTTCCTCTACTGCCAACAAGTAGTTATAGTTAGTGCGTTCAACGCCACTTTGCACACCCCCTACTGCGCAGGCGCGTCATCTGTCATCTGTCATGTGTCATCTGTCAGTGGCCCTAACTACCAGTGGCCCTAACTACCAGGGGCCTTAACTACTTGAGCGCTAACTACTAGTGGCCGCGTATGTTCTCTGTGGCAGCCGCGTCTAGCACTTCTTTGTGACAGGAACCCAAAGCCGCGTGTGTTCTTTGTGACATCATAGCTCTCCAAATGATGACGTTGATGGTCCCCAAAGTCGCGCGTAATATTAAACCTGAAAAAAAGTTTTACCATCTGCCAGGCTCGAACCACCGACCTCTAGATTGATAGCCGGGAGTCATACCATTGAGCCACGGAGGCAATTGATATATGTTTGCAACTATGCGTACCGATGCCGCTTCACGCGCTTAATTAACCAAATTGTCAAGAAGATGCTTAATAATATGTAATGGTGGCCGTTATATCAATATAAATGCTGTTAGAATATAGACGAGTTCACTGTATATCAATGTATTTGCTTTCAAACCCCCTTTAAGACGATAACAGCAGGCAACCACATATATTAGTGTCAAAAACACATGGTGACGGTCAAAATACTATTACTCTTAGATGGGAGGGGATTTTGTTATTTGTCATATATTGTAATAGAAGCGCGTATTATTGATCAGTTGTTTGAACAGCATTAGTGTTCTATAGAGTCATATATGCAACAATGTGGATGGTGGTAATGGCAATCAATATACTAAAGTACGGGCATTGTACTAGTAACAAAGGTAAAAAACACAAGAAGAACTAAAAGTTTTTATTAACCCAATCAAAACAGAAATAAAAGTATAATAAATGGTAATAAAACCTTCGCTAGGTAAATCAGTGGTAATTATTAGGGAAAATATAGGCTTAAAACCATGTACAGTAAATATTATTGTAGTCACACTGTATAAATCATGTTTGTCAGCCACCCCTGTAAAAATTCCTTTTTTATCAAATAGTTGTCACAAATTATTAGATTATAACAATATTAGATGCAAAATGTGGATATGGCAGTATGACAATTAATGCTTCTAGTACGTATCATGTAACAAAGTGCAACGCTAAAGGTATGTGTGTAAAAAAGCTAAGGGTATACATTTATTAACAACATCAATTTATACAACTAGGCCTGATATAAATAACTAAAATATATACAAAATGTAACAAAGTATAAATTTAATATGATAGGGTACGTCTATGGAAATATTAACAGTAAAAAGTAGAATGAAACTTTTAGCATATTACTACATGTATTATAGAAATATATTAAAAATAGATTAAGAAAATCAGTAAAGCCCCCGCAAAATATAGAAACATGTATTAAACAATAGTGTAAGGTAGCAATAGTTGTGGATTGAAGTAGTAGAAAACCATCCCATCAGGTACAGATGCAATATATTACAATAAAATATAGGGTAAACCATACATGATAGCAATTTATAGGGTAGATGACTTTGGGGATAATAAATGCGGTCTGTGTGTAACATTCTCTTATAATTAAAAACAGAAGAAGGTAACCAAAGTTTGGTAGTTATGCATTAAAGACCGAGTATTCGTGCAATGTTGCAGTTGTTTACATTAATAGTATTATTGTCGCATTGAAAGAAAATACAGAGGCGAACTAAAACAGTTTCTATGATCAAAATCAACGTAATAACAGACCCTAATTTTCAGAAAACAGGAAACATACACTAAACCCCTGTTAGAGAACAAAAACACTGTAATAAGACACTAAACAGCTGTAATAAACAGAAAAACCCCTTTTTAAACAGGAAAACACTAGTGTCTTTGTAGTGTTTCTGTTGTGTCAGTGTTGTCTTATTGTTGTCTTATTGTTGTGTCAGTGCTGTGTCAGTGTTTTGTCAGTGTTTTTTCAGTGTTTTCTGCAGTGTTTGCACAGTGTTGTTGTTGTGTATACGTTGTGTAGGTGTTTTGTCTCACTTTTTAGCTGTTTAAGGGAACATACAACGTAAATCAGAGAGGATTATACCAAAAAAATAGCGTACACCTAGATGGTTCATCATTAAATCTTGAACAAAACAAGGCTTCTTAACCTGAAAACCACTTAAACCCCTTTTAGAGTACAAGAACAAGGTAGTGTTTTTGTAGTGTTATGTCAGTGGTTACACAGTGTTCTGGTACTGTTTTTGGTATTGGCTACATGGCGTAGGCGTTTATGCGTTTAATAAACCCTAAAGACGACATTTCGGAAAACGTGGCAATAGGTTTACACTACGCATAATAGTTACATTAATAAAATCCATATTACACCTAGAAATGTATTTATTATAGTTAAACAGTTTCTATGTCTCAGAACAAAGTAAAAGTATATGTAATTGTGTTGTACATGGTACGCCTATGGAAATATTAACATAGGTTACCAGAGAAAAGTGGATTAATGCGACGCGGAACTTTTAGCATATTAAATTAGCCATCATGCATTTAGAATAGAATTATATATTTAAAAATAGGCATCAAGAAAGCATTTAATAAAATGATTCAAAACTATGAACTTTTAGAAAAGTAGTTAATTTCATAAACAGATGATTTCTATAAAAGTACCAAAGAATAATAACAAGTACGTTCCTGAAATTGATATAATAATAATGCAGTACATCAATTGTAACAGCACCTGCATTCCGGATGTGAGGTAATCCAAATAAGGAAAACGACAACAGCAATTAATCATTATTTCATTCAATATTATAGATATTAAAGATAGGCAACTAATTAAACTGCAAACCAATATACACTAAAAACATGGCAGATATAAACATTACGCAGACGAACTGTATATTCATACTTGCAATAATCACGAATACTAAAAAGGCTCTCTAGAAATCAACATAACAAATACCCGTAAACCAGGTATAATTGAACAAAAGACAGACAAAAATAACGATGTAAGAATCAAGACTTAACGAATAAAAAAGGGGCCTGTGTTATACAAAACATCAATATAATATCACTATCTACTAAGGGTGCGCTATTACACAGATCATTAATGTCAGGATACCATTTCACATCACAAGACATGCATTAAATCCATAAAATCAAGGATGAGGCGGATCCAACGAACCACAGGCGAGTAAGATATAATAACCACAACTAAAATATATGCAGGTTTCTATTTACTACTACTACTGGGTATGTATTATGTAATTAAAACTAAACATAGGGCGATGTGACTATTACCGAGCAGCAGGTGAGAATTGGCGATGGTGTGTAATACATCGTACATGATATCATACCTATAGGATCTGGTGCCCCTCTAGAGTCTCCATATTAATCCGAAAAAGTAATTACAATCAGACTATAACCGCCGACCTATGGGTTGCTAGGTTGTTATCCATGCATCACAGAGGCGATCGACGGATTTATGCAAATAATCGTTTTGATGACGCCGTTGCACGTGCTTAAGATGCAGAAATTAAACACCTAATTTGATATTTATTTCATAAAATTACACTATCTATGTTCTAGAATGTATACTTAATATGCGGCAGAAATTAAGGCTATTTTGATACAATAAGAGATCAATAATTATACCTATACATAGTAGCGACTAAAAGCTAGGGTATGGCATCGATATATTAACATAATAATATATTATACAACAAAACCACTATACATAGTGCCTATTAAACATATTTAAACATATAAGGCAATGTAGAAAACCATTAATATATTCAATATTATAGATATTAAAGATAGGCAACTAATTAAACTGCAAAACCAATATACATTAAAACAGGGTAGGCACAGTCAACAGTCACATAACAAATACCCGTAAACCAGATATAATTGAACAAAAGGCAGACAAAATAACGATGTAAAGATCGAGACTTATGAATAAAAAAGGGGTCTGCACAAAACAAAAAAAAATAATATCACTACTATGCATGCTATGCCAGGGCGCCACCCCCACATCACAAGGTATGTATTAAATTCATAAATAAAATCAAGGATGAGACGGTATACAACGAACCACAGGCGAATAAGATATAATAACCAAAAATACAACTAAAATATATGCAGGATTCTATTTACCACTATTGGCTATGTATTATGTAATTAAAACTAAAATAGGACGATGCGACTATTAACGAGCAGCAGGCGAGAACTGGCGATGGTATGTAATACATCAAACATGATATATTAAACACGATCAATAGTTCATGTGCAATATAATTCACGCCCGTCATGCTAAAGTACGGATCTGTAACTGAAATAGACTTAATCATGAAAAAACAAATAAACATATGCACCTTTAATAAGGAACCGGTATCAATAAATCACGAGACGGTGCATTAACATATTAAACAGCGGGTTATATAGAGACAGACATGTGGAGTTCGTGTTTTGCAGATCTTATTAATTTTTCCGATATTGGTTTCCCTGTAAAGGTTCAGGTATCGGGGCACAAAAACTAAAAATTAATATGGGTCATTTTCTATGAACCGATAGAACGGTCAAAGCCAAGGACAAGGCTTACTGAATAAACATATCAAGAGGCGGGTTTATGGTAATTCCAGAACACCAGTATTTAAAATAACAGTAGTTTTGCAATTTCAACAATAACAAGGTTTTCATTAATGATTGTAGTACTTTAAACTTCTTCTTTAAAATTCTTCTCAAAATCGTTTTGGCAGCTTGGCGTAAGCCCGTATTTAAAACAATGTATGAATTTAACCATGTAGATTGATTAAACGACAACACCCGTGTATTTCCATCAGTTTAACGCCCGCCGCCAATGCATGCTTCAAGTTCAGGTAGTGGATTACGTATTCTGACTTATTATACAACTCTGCCAATAGTTTAACATTTTTTTGCATAGGGTGATATATCGCGATTTAGACTAACATAATAATATATAAAAATGATAACAAGCAGAGGTATTATACAACAAACCCACCACACATAGGACCTATTAAACATATTTAAATCTATAAGACAATAATATTATATAGAAAAACATTATTATATTCAATATTATAGGTATTAAAGATAGGCAACTAATTAAACTGTAAACTAATATACATTAAAACAAGGGGGGCAAACATTACGCAGACGAGCTGGATAGTCGTACTTGCAATAATCACAGATACTAAAAAGGCTCTCTAGAAATCTGAAATCTACATAACAAATACCCCATAAAACCAGATACAATCGAACAAAAACCAAGCAAAATAACGATGTAAGGATCAAGACGATTGAGCGAATAAAAAGACGTTGTACAAAACATCAAAAATAATATCACTACTATAACAAGATTATATTACACAGATCATTAAGGTGAACAAACCCGAACAAACCCGAGCATGCTATGTGAGGGTACCATTCCACATCACAAGGTATATAGTAAATCCATAAATAAAATCAAGGATGAGGCGGGATGCAACCGAGCCACAGGCGAGCAAGATATAATAACCAAAAATACAACTAAAACATGCAGGATTCTAGTTACTACTACTGGGATTGTATTTAAACCGGAATTAGAGTTAGTTTCTTTAGAAATATCCTGATAATAAATTAAAGGTAAAACTGGGTAATTTACATGTTTTTAATGTTATTTTTGTTTTATTTAGTATAAATCCTGTGGTGGAAGATAGATGGTTAGAGAATTTAAATATTATTATTTTTAATTATAAGCTGTTTTTGATAAAACATATTTTAACTAGGGGGCATAGCCCCCTAGGCGCTCCGCGCGGGGCTCCGCGGACCCTCTTTTTGCGACAGATTCGCCTATATGTGTTTTGTTATTACCTAGATTTATCAACCGATTTGCGTGGATACACCGAGAAGTTTGAATGCAGGTTGATGCTTTAATTGGTTGGCCACACTCCTGCGGACTGTGTTGGGGGTACATAGCACCCAAATTCGTTCATTATAACATATGTTACCGTTTCACATTTTAAGGGACCAGCTATAACCGATTGCGAACAATCCGTTCACTATTTTACGTATCGAATAGAAAAAAATATTTAAAAAATGACAGCTGTCAAAAATAAACAAAATTTTCGGATTCCTTGCATTCGAATTACATAGAAACGATACCAAACTTGCGAAATTCCGTTGACCTTGTACATACTACTGACTTAGGAAACGTCAATTTGACAGCTGTCAAAAAATAGATAAAAATTTCGGATTCCTCATACTCAAATTATATCGAATCGACACCAAACTTTTGAAATTCTGTTAACCTTGCACTTATTCTTTACTAAGGAATCCTCAATTTGACAGCTGTCAAAAAATCTATAAAATTTTCGAATTAGGTATTCCCAAATTATATTAATTCCCAAGTATTTTCATTTTTAATTTTTTTTTAATTTCTAAATAATTCATGCAAATGCCTTAAAAATTTGAAGAAATCGATATATTTCGATTTTATTCGAAAAGTATTATCTCTACGGTAAAATTGTATATATCCTAAAGATGCACTTTGATAAGGTCTACAAGAAAGTAGTCTATAAAATTTTCTGTATCTACTATAGTTGTTGAGTTATTGAGCAAATCATGATTTCTATATTCTTGCAAATATCTCAAAAACGATTACATTTGAGAAAAAAAGTTTCGAACAAACAAAATATACTATTAAATTCTCTATCAGAAAGGAAATATACAAATTTTTCCTATTGGTTTAGATTACGGAGATATTTAAGAAAAACTGAAAAATATCAAGAAATTTTGAAATTCTTAAAAATTCAAAAAAAAAATTATTAAATATTCTTACATTTTATATAATATTTGATGTATACTGATAGAATAAATATATTATGTTTAGAAGGAAACCATTAATGAGTTACAAAATGCGACAGATTCTCACTAGGCGCTAAACGCGCAGGGGCCTCCGGCATCCACCTACATGCGTTTTTGTTATTAACTAGCCGCTCCGCGGCAGGGCTCCGCCGTTCACCTGTATGCGACAGATTCGCCTACGTGTGTTTTTGTTATTATTACATAGAATTGACCACCGATTTGGGTGGATGCACCGAGAAGCTTGAATGTAGGTTGATGCATTAATTCGTTGGCCACACTCCTGCGGACTGTGATGGGGGTACATAGCACCCAAATTTGTTAATTATAACCGTAATGTGACCGTTTCACATTTTAAGGTACCAGCTATAACCGTTTGCGAACAATCCGTTCACTATTTTACGTATCGAATAGAAAAAAATATGTCAAAAATTACAGCTGTCAAAAAATAAATAACATTTTCGGATTCCTTGCATTCGAATTACATAAAAACGATACCAAACTTGCGAAATTCCGTTGACGTTGTACCTATTACTGACTTAAGAAACGTCAATTTGATAGCTGTCAAAATATAGATAAAAATTTCGGATTCCTCATACTCAAATTATATAGAAATGATACCAAACTTGTGAAAATATGTTAACAAAAAAATGTCAAAAATGACAGATGTCAAAAAGTAAATAAATTTTTTGGATACCTCATACTCAACTTATATAGAATCGATACAAAATTCTTGAAATTTTGTTAACCTTGCACTTATTCTTTACTAAAGATTCATTAATTTGACAGCTGTCAAAAAATAATTTTAATTTTCGGACTCCTTGCATTTGAATTACATAGGAACGATACTAAACTTGCGATAGTTTGTTCACCTTGCACATATTACTAACCTAAGGAACGTCAATTTGACAGCTGTCAAAAAATATATAAAATTTTCGAATTCCTCATACTCAAATTATATAGATGCGATACCAAACTCGTGAATTTTTGTTAACATTGGAACTATTAGCAACGTAATATACGTCAATTTGACAGCTGTCAAAAAATTAATAAATTTTTCGGATTGCCTGCATTCGAGTTATACGAAATCGACACCAACTTTGCGAAATTATGTTACCATTACGCCTATGATCGACAGTTAACCGAAATCAAAGAATTGTTAAAAATGACAGCTGTCAAAATATGAATTAAATTTTCGGATTCCTTGCCCTCGAATTATACGAAAACGACACCAACTTTGTGAAATTCTATTAATCTTGCACTTTTTACTAACAAAGGAAACGTCAATTTGACAGGTGTCAAAAAATTTAAAATATTTTTTAAATCCTTTTAGCAATATTAACATAACTTACTAGTTGAATTTTCTTCAAATTGCCAATTTATCAAATTAAGCCTATTTTTCCAGACGGTGTGCATGATTTATTCAAATCTGATGAATTTAAACACTTGCCCTTGTCTAATTTTCACTAAATACTGTAAAAGCCACGCCATTCATGCATTTCGAGCGAAAGTTGAAAATTTTGCTGTCACCGTTACGAATTTTCTTAATTTTCTCCAAGTTCGAACATCTTTATGATAACTTTATATATATCAAAATGTTCGGAAAAGATGAGGGAATCAGATAAACCTAGAAAGAAATCTCCAACAGGAAAGTTATAGAAGATATAGCAGAATAAACTTGACTTTTAATAAAAAAAATTTCGAAAAAATTTATAAAATATTTTTTTTATCCGCCAAAGGATATTTTGGGGTCACGCAGTCGATGTGGAACGTAAAGGTAATTTATTCCTTTAAACGATAGGCTAACGAACGATTGAAAAAATTACATACACTAGCGTACAGATGGGTTTTAGTAAGAGGATGTCATAATTAGTGATTATTGCTTAATCGATTGTAGTTATTTTTGTATAAGAAATTAAGAAACTAAATTATGGTTTATAATCGTGCTCTGATGTGCTCTTTCTGATGACATATATAACATTTCGATGAAATATTATTTTACCCCTTAAAAAGGAAAAAGAAATTTTTACGAAATCATCAAGTTCAGTCTCTCGCAAATTCCTCCATTTTATAGGTCTTTTAGCATGATATGATGTATTGTGAAATATTAGTATTTGAGATGACCTATCCACCGGTTCGAACCCGGTGCCAATCTATAAGACAGAAATCGAATAATTCATTATCGAAAATGACCCTGCATTTTCATGTTTTCCAACTTTAAAAAAATCAAAAAATTGACTTCCCGACATTTTATTAAAAAAATCTCGCGACGAGTTTTTCTAAATAAGTTTCTTGATAACATACTAAAATATAAACTGAATCGTTTAAGTTTTACGAGACCGGCAAGTCGTAGAAAGAAATATTTAATTTTTTGCACATTTTCTGACTATTTCGTTTAATAACTTATTAACGGGACACCCTGTATAATGTCGTACATCGGCTAAGTATACGCCATATATACCAAAGTATACCCCAAAAGTTTCATTGCTCCAACGTGAGCCGTTTAGAAGAAATCGAATAACTGGTTTCAAGATGCACCCTGTTTCGGCGCTCCCATAAGAGCAATGTAAATATGTCGTTGCAGACCATTTTGGAAATCGGGAAAATGGTAGGAAATTTTCGATTTTGGGCAACGATAGGGGTCATTATCGAAAGTCGAAATCCCATAGAATCTTTTCCATACCATTTCCATTCTCAAATCGGTCAATTAACTTCAGGATCTCGCTAAGAAAAAGGCTATTTTGGCCCATTTCGGCCGAATTTTGACAGTCAACAAATTGGGTTAATTTTATTCCAAGGCATGCTGATTAAAATCGACGAAGTGTGCAGATTTGCAAAAATTGGCCGTCCCAGCTCGGAAAAACGTCGTTTTTCTCCCGATTGAAAGGAAATTTCAAAAATTTTGAAAGATAATAATGTTGAGAGAAAAGATGGACGGAAAGAATACGCCTATAAAGAACTCTCCGAGATGATATTTGTAGGAGTTATTCGTGACTAAACAGAACTTTTAGTAAAAAATGGTTGAAAATGGTTATATTTAATTTTTTTTAACCCTTTAGATCGTAATTCGAAACGCGCTCTTGGTATGAATCTTAAAGTACCATCATTCCGCTTGACGAAAAAGCAAAAAGATATGGAAAATGTTAAATAGGAAAGCGTATAGACGAAATTAAGTGTAGCGGTGACAAATTTTTGCATTTCCAAAAAACTAAAATTCATTCTTTAATAGTAATTTTGGTATTTAAATCGAAGAAACGAAAATATACGTATCGGATGTGATTTACCTCGAACTTTCCGGTAACGTAAACTAAAATTCGATCAAAAACCGTTTTTACCTCGAAAAAAATTAAAATCCGTCCATTTTTACCCCGAAATAACAACTTGTTCAGTATTTTCAAAATTTTCCCATTTTCTAATAACTTTAGGTATAGATAGATGTATTGATGGCACCTAGTTTTTGAGATGGGAAATCTTAAATTTTAAACCGCGAGACGCTCGGACGCACCCAGTTCGAGCTATTAGGTACCAAAAATGACCATTTTTTGTCAAATTTCGACTTTCAAAAATTCTTTTAAATTACTTCTAATCATCGTACGTTGCCCAGTTTCAATAGGGTTCTGTAGCGACCGGTCCTCTCCACACTCCGAAAATTTAAATCGAAAAAATTGAGTTTTGCGACTTGAAATGTGTTTCAACGGGAATCGCCGAAAAGTCGACTTTGACGCTTAATAACTTCGAAACTGTTCACCCTGTATATTTTAAATTTTGAGACAATACGCGCGCACTATCCAAAATTAAAACCAAAAAGTTTCGTAGTTTCGACTCTGATAGTTTTCTCGCAAAAAATTCGCAACCTCAAAAATGTCAAAAGATACGACGACGACAACGGACGAACTCAAGGTCACCCACTGGCCGTAATACATAGCACCAGAATTGGTGCTATGTAAAAATCATTTATTTAAAAATCATTTATTTTTTTATAATATAAATATGCTTTAAACAATACATATCCTAATATAGATATAAATAATATAAAAAATATAATTAATAAAACTATGCATGTATTCAAATTACATTCTTCTCGATTTTCTATACAGCTCTATCCATTTTTCTCTAATGTTACAGTGCTGCTATTGAAATAATATAATCTCAGCTTATATTTTAATACTTATTTATGTTATCAAAAATGATAAGATGTAAGCCGTTGATTATATTTATTCTCTTCCATGATGAAGGCCAAGCGCAATTATTTTCATTATTAAACGATGAATATATAAATGCTTTTTTGAACTCTAGGTGCGAACAAAGCAAGTATAAAGTATTGTTAAAACTACAACAGGTAGTGAAGTCAGTTTTAAAATTAAAAATAGTTTATATTTTTCCAGGTTTGTAACTCTCAAAACAGAATTATTCTTTTGCAAATTCATCTTTCATACATCTCAACACAGAATTATTCTTAGTTATTGTTATATATATTATTTTCACTATAAGTTGATGTAACAAATCTTTCTAAGGTTTGGTAAATTTTTTGTTTCATCTCGTTAAATTAAACTATCTGTGTTAGTGTATAATAATAAAATTGTTTTTATCATCATATTTACTACAAACATAGTAAAATTTAAAATTGCAGTTGTGGATAATTCCAAGACAAAAAACCCACATAAACAGGGCTATTATAAAGCACTTTCCCTTTTCCATTTGCATTGCAACAAAATTTTCATTAAGCACTATAAGTTTTTAAATTTGGGTTTTGCATTCAATGTTCTTTAATTAGATTATATTTGTTTTTTGACATTTTCTCTTTTATTTTGAATAAAACTTCTTATAAATTCCACGTAAATCTGTTGATGACATAGGCTTATTTCTAGTATTACTTGATTTTGTCTCTATTTTTCTTTTGTTTGTAAACTATATTAACCAAATAATTCCACATTAATCTTTAGTGTTTAACTAATTGTTCAGAAATTAAACGTACAAACTTTTGGTTCAACTTTATCCAAAACTTTATCAGGGTGTACATACTTCTTTGATTATAGGAGTATATAAGACACAATTTTGGTTTTAAACGAAGTTAAGTTTCACGTGGGAATCACTTTTAAGTATGTTTGTTTCGGATTCTTCTGTTTCTAAGTTTTAGCCCCATCACATAGTTGAGACTTTTTTTTGGATTAGAATAGTGAATCCCCAAATGTGTTTCTTTCTGCGCATTCCTAGGATCTTTTTTATGTTTGAAATATGAATTCTTTGGAGGAATATTTGTCTATATTTAGATGAACTAAGACGTCCTTTTGATCGTTGTCCTATTGTATGCGCAATAGTTGGCAATAATATTTGTTTATTGGTATTTAACTCCTTTGCAGTATTTTTATAGTATGACTCATGATTAGTAAATGCCCTTTACTTAACTGAAATTCTTCCACAACAACACCAAGTATGATGTTGATAACAGAGATTGTAGATGATGTAGAGAAGAAACAAATCATTATCACTTCTAAATCCGTACAATACAGGGTGTTCAAGAGATCGTTCATAGTATATCATGACACAAGGCAACACAACTCAAAACGGGTATTTTTATTCAACAAATCCGGTTTATTACCCTATTTTGTTAGTACCAAAACACTATAACGAAATATATAGGATTAAAATCAAATTCGCAGAGAATAACCATACAATTGAAATACATTGCTTTATGAGAGATACTTAAACATGTTAAATTAAAAAGCCAGATTATTTAAAACTTTCGTGGGAGATGTGGAGAATTCTAAGGCCCTGAACTTTGGCGTTTCGAAACAGTAGACATGTAATAGGTGTTCTAATTATCGTATAGAGTTTCTTCAGCATTATGTCATGACCTTTACAGTCTTAATAACTTGATGCTTAACATCGAATCTGTATAAGTTAGGATCTTAATAACAGCTAAACAGGGTTTAATAACCCTGTTTTTAACCCAATAACAGCTAAACAGGGTTTAATAACCCTGTTTTTAACCCAATAACAGCTAAACAGGGTTTAATAACCCTGTTTTTAACCCAATAACAGCTAAACAGGGTTTAATAACCCTGTTTTTAACCCAATAACAGCTAAACAGGGTTTAATAACCCTGTTTATTAACCCAATAACAGCTAAACAGTGTTTGGTCGGGTAAACCCGAACCTGAACAAACCCGACCAAACACTGTTTAGCTGTTATTGGGTTAATAAACAGGGTTATTAAACCCTGTTTAGCTGTTATTGGGTTAAAAACAGGGTTATTAAACCCTGTTTAGCTGTTATTGGGTTAAAAACAGGGTTATTAAACCCTGTTTAGCTGTTATTGGGTTAAAAACAGGGTTATTAAACCCTGTTTAGCTGTTATTGGGTTAAAAACAGGGTTATTAAACCCTGTTTAGCTGTTATTAAGATCCTAACTTATACAGATTCGATGTTAAGCATCAAGTTATTAAGACTGTAAAGGTCATGACATAATGCTGAAGAAACTCTATACGATAATTAGAACACCTATTACATGTCTACTGTTTCGAAACGCCAAAGTTCAGGGCCTTAGAATTCTCCACATCTCCCACGAAAGTTTTAAATAATCTGGCTTTTTAATTTAACATGTTTAAGTATCTCTCATAAAGCAATGTATTTCAATTGTATGGTTATTCTCTGCGAATTTGATTTTAATCCTATATATTTCGTTATAGTGTTTTGGTACTAACAAAATAGGGTAATAAACCGGATTTGTTGAATAAAAATACCCGTTTTGAGTTGTGTTGCCTTGTGTCATGATATACTATGAACGATCTCTTGAACACCCTGTATTGTACGGATTTAGAAGTGATAATGATTTGTTTCTTCTCAGCCAATACTGTTATCAACATCATACTTGGTGTTGTTGTGGAAGAATTTCAGTTAAGTAAAGGGCATTTACTAATCATGAGTCATACTATAAAAATACTGCAAAGGAGTTAAATACCAATAAACAAATATTATTGCCAACTATTGCGCATACAATAGGAAAACGATCAAAAGGACGTCTTAGTTCATCTAAATATAGACAAATATTCCTCCAAAGAATTCATATTTCAAACATAAAAAAGATCCTAGGAATGCGCAGAAAGAAACACATTTGGGGATTCACTATTCTAATCCAAAAAAAAGTCTCAACTATGTGATGGGGCTAAAACTTAGAAACAGAAGAATCCGAAACAAACATACTTAAAAGTGATTCCCACGTGAAACTTAACTTCGTTTAAAACCAAAATTGTGTCTTATATACTCCTATAATCAAAGAAGTATGTACACCCTGATAAAGTTTTGGATAAAGTTGAACCAAAAGTTTGTACGTTTAATTTCTGAACAATTAGTTAAACACTAAAGATTAATGTGGAATTATTTGGTTAATATAGTTTACAAACAAAAGAAAAATAGAGACAAAATCAAGTAATACTAGAAATAAGCCTATGTCATCAACAGATTTACGTGGAATTTATAAGAAGTTTTATTCAAAATAAAAGAGAAAATGTCAAAAAACAAATATAATCTAATTAAAGAACATTGAATGCAAAACCCAAATTTAAAAACTTATAGTGCTTAATGAAAATTTTGTTGCAATGCAAATGGAAAAGGGAAAGTGCTTTATAATAGCCCTGTTTATGTGGGTTTTTTGTCTTGGAATTATCCACAACTGCAATTTTAAATTTTACTATGTTTGTAGTAAATATGATGATAAAAACAATTTTATTATTATACACTAACACAGATAGTTTAATTTAACGAGATGAAACAAAAAATTTACCAAACCTTAGAAAAATTTGTTACATCAACTTATAGTGAAAATAATATATATAACAATAACTAAGAATAATTCTGTGTTGAGATGTATGAAAGATGAATTTGCAAAAGAATAATTCTGTTTTGAGAGTTACAAACCTGGAAAAATATAAACTATTTTTAATTTTAAAACTGACTTCACTACCTGTTGTAGTTTTAACAATACTTTATACTTGCTTTGTTCGCACCTAGAGTTCAAAAAAGCATTTATATATTCATCGTTTAATAATGAAAATAATTGCGCTTGGCCTTCATCATGGAAGAGAATAAATATAATCAACGGCTTACATCTTATCATTTTTGATAACATAAATAAGTATTAAAATATAAGCTGAGATTATATTATTTCAATAGCAGCACTGTAACATTAGAGAAAAATGGATAGAGCTGTATAGAAAATCGAGAAGAATGTAATTTGAATACATGCATAGTTTTATTAATTATATTTTTTATATTATTTATATCTATATTAGGATATGTATTGTTTAAAGCATATTTATATTATAAAAAAATAAATGATTTTTAAATAAATGATTTTTAAAATATGTTTTATCAAAAACAGCTTATAATTAAAAATAATAATATTTAAATTCTCTAACCATCTATCTTCCACCACAGGATTTATACTAACTAGGGGGCATAGCCCCCTAGGCGCTCCGCGCGGGGCTCCGCGGACCCTCTTTTTGCGACAGATTCGCCTATATGTGTTTTGTTATTACCTACATTTGTCAGCCGATTTGCGTGGATGCATCGAGAAGTTTGAATGCAGGTTGATGCTTTAATTGGTTGGCCACACTCCTGCGGACTGTGATGGGGGTACATAGCACCCAAATTCGTTAATTATAACATATGTGACCGTTTCACATTTTAAGGGACCAGCTATAACCGATTGCGAACAATCCGTTCACTATATTACGTATCGAATAGAAAAAAATATGTCAAAAATGACAGCTGTCAAAAATAAACAAAATTTTCGGATTCCTTGCATTCGAATTACATAAAAACGATACCAAACTTGCGAAATTCCGTTGACCTTGTACATACTACTGACTTAGGAAACGTCAATTTGACAGCTGTCAAAAAATAGATAAAAATTTCGGATTCCTCATACTCAAATTATATCGAATCGACACCAAACTTTTGAAATTCTGTTAACCTTGCACTTATTCTTTACTAAGGAATCCTCAATTTGACAGCTGTCAAAAAATCTATAAAATTTTCGAATTAGGTATTCCCCAAATTATATTAATTCCCAAGTATTTTCATTTTTAATTTTTTTTTAATTTCTAAATAATTCATGCAAATGCCTTAAAAATTTGAAGAAATCGATATATTTCGATTTTATTCGAAAAGTATTATCTCTACGGTAAAATTGTATATATCCTAAAGATGCACTTTGATAAGGTCTACAAGAAAGTAGTCTATAAAATTTTCTGTATCTACTATAGTTGTTGAGTTATTGAGCAAATCATGATTTCTATATTCTTGCAAATATCTCAAAAACGATTACATTTGAGAAAAAAAGTTTCGAACAAACAAAATATACTATTAAATTCTCTATCAGAAAGGAAATATACAAATTTTTCCTATTGGTTTAGATTACGGAGATATTTAAGAAAAACTGAAAAATATCAAGAAATTTTGAAATTCTTAAAAATTCAAAAAAAAAATTATTAAATATTCTTACATTTTATATAATATTTGATGTATACTGATAGAATAAATATATTATGTTTAGAAGGAAACCATTAATGAGTTACAGAATGCGGCAGATTCTCACTAGGCGCTAACCGCGCAGGGGCCTCCGGCATCCACCTACATGCGTTTTTGTTATTACCTAGCCGCTCCGCGGCAGTGCTCCGCCGTTCACCTGTATGCGACAGATTCGCCTACGTGTGTTTTTTTGTTATTATTACCTAAATTTGACCACCGATTAGGGTGGATGCACCGAGAAGCTTGAATGCAGGTTGATGCTTTAATTGGTTGGCCACACTCCTGCGGACTGTGATGGGGTACATAGCACCCAAATTCGTTCATTATAACATATGTTACCGTTTCACATTTTAAGGTACCAGCTATAACCGATTGCGAACAATCCGTTCACTATTTTACGTATCGAATAGAAAAAAATATGTAAAAAATTACAGCTGTCAAAAAATAAACAAAATTTTCGGATTCGGATTCCTTTCATTCGAATTACATAAAAACGATACCAAACTTGCGAAATTCCGTTGACCTTGTACCTATTACTGACTTAAGAAACGTCAATTTGACAGCTGTCAAAAAATAGATAAAAATTTCGGATTCCTCATACTCAAATTATATAGAAACGATACCAAACTTGTTAAAACATGTCAACAAAAAAATGTCAAAAATGACAGCTGTCAAAAATTAAATACATTTTTCGGATACCTCATACTCAACTTATATAGAATCGATACAAAATTTTTGAAATTTTGTTAACCTTGCACTTATTCTTTACTAAAGAATCACCAATTTGACAGCTGTCAAAAAATAAATTTAATTTTCGGTCTCCTTGCATTTGAATTACATAGAGTCGATACTAAACTTGCGATATTTTGTTCACCTTGCACATATTACTAACCTAAGAAACGTCAATTTGACAGCTGTCAAAAAATATATAAAATTTTCGAATTCCTCATACTCAAATTATATAGAAGCGATACCAAACTCGTGAATTTTTGTTAACATTGCAACTATTACCAACGTAATATACGTCAATTTGACAGCTGTCAAAAAATTAATAAAATTTTCGGATTGCCTGCATTCGAGTTATACGAAATCGACACCAACTTTGCGAAATTCTGTAACCATTACGCCTATGATCGACAGTTAACCGAAATCAAAGAATTGTTAAAAATGACAGCTGTCAAAATATGAATTAAATTTTCGGATTCCTTGCCCTCGAATTATACGAAAACGACACCAACTTTGTGAAATTCTATTAATCTTGCACTTTTTACTAACCAAGGAAACGTCAATTTGACAGGTGTCAAAAAATAAATAAAATTTTTTAAATTCCTTTAATATTACTAACATAATGTGCTACTTGATTTTTCTTCAAATTGACAATTTACTAAATTATTCCTATTTTTCCATAAAATGCGAACCGGCCCTATTAAAAATTTGCTAAACATCCCATGTATTTTCACGAATTACGGTAAAAGCCACGCCTTTCATACATTTCGAGCGAAAGTTAGAAATTTTGCTGTCACCGTTACGAATTTTATTAATTTTCTCCAAGTTCGAACATCTTTATGATAACTTTATATATATCAAAATGTTCGGAAAAGATGACGGAATCAGATAAACCTAGAAAGAAATCTCCAAAAGGAAAGCTATGGAAGATATAGCAGAGTAAACTGAACTTTTGAAAAAAAATTTTTTGACAAAATTTATAAAATATTTTTTTTATCCGCCAAAGGATATTTTTGGATCACGCAGTCGATGTTGAACGTAAAGGTAATTTATTCCTTTAAATGATAGGCTAAAGAACGATTGAAAAAGTTACATACACTAGCGTACAGATGGGTTTTAGTAAGAGGATGTCAAAATTAGTGCTTATTGCTTAATCGATTGTAGTTATTTTTGTATAAGAAATTAAGAAACTAAATTATGGTTTATAATCCTGCTTTGATGTGCTCTTTCTGATGACATATATAACATTTCGATCAAATATTATTTTACCCCATAAAAAGCAAAAAAAAATTTTGACGAAATCATCAAGTTCAGTTTTTCGCAAATTTCTCCATTTTATAGGCCTTTTAGCATGATATGATGTATTGTGAAATATTAGTATTTGAGATGACCTATCCACCGGTTCTAACCCGGAGCAAATCTATGCGACCCAAGTCGAATAATTAATTATCGAAAATGACCCTGCATTTCCATGCTTTCCAACTTTAAAAAAATCAAAAAATTGACTTCCCGACATTTTATTGAAAAAATCTCGCGACGACTTTTTCTAAATAAGTTTCTTGATAACATACTAGAATATAAACTGAATCGCTTAAGTTTTACGAGACCGGCAAGTCGTAGAAAAAAATATTTAATTTTTTGCACATTTTCTGCTTATTTCGTTTAATAACTTATGAACGGAACACCCTGTATAATAATGTACATCGGCTAAAGATACGCCATATATACTAAAATATACCCCAAAAGTTTCATTGCTCCAACGTGAGCCGTTTAGAAGAAATCAAATAACTGGTTTCAAGATGCACCCTGTTTCGGCTCTCCCATAAGAGCAATGTAAATTGGTCGTTGCAGACCATTTTGGAAATCGGGAAAATGGTAGGAAATTTTCCATTTTGGGCAACGGTAGGGGTCATTATCGAAAGCCGAAATCCCATAGAATCTTTTCCATACCATTTCCATCCTCAAATCGGTCAATTAACTTCAGGATCTCGCTAAGAAAATATCTATTTTTGGCCCATTTCGGCCGAATTTGACAGCCAAAATATTCAGTAAAATTTCATCCGTCCGTCCGTTAAAATCCGAGTAAAGTTCAAGTCCAGTCGGCAGATTTGCAAAAATTGACCGTCCCAGCTCGGTAAATTGTCGTTTTTCTCCCGATTGGAAGGAAATTTCGAAAATTTTGAAAAATAATAATGTGGTGAGAAATGATGGACGATGAAAATACGCTTATAGAGAACTCTCCGAAATAATATTTGTAGGAGTTATTCGTGAATAAACACGACTTTCAGTGAAAAATGGTTGAAAATGGATATACTTAATTTCGTTTAACCCTTTAGATCGTAATTCGAAACGCGCTCTTGGTATGAATCTGAAAGTGCCATCATTCCGCTTGACGAAAAAGCAAAAAAATATGGAAAATGTTAAACAGGAAAGCGTATAGACGAAATTAAGTGTAGCGGTGACAAAAAAATAATTTCCAAATTTCTAAATTTCAATCGTTAATAGTATTTTCGGTTTTTAAATCGAAGAAACGAAATTATACGTATCGGATGTGATTTACCTCGAACTTTCCGGTAAAGGAAACTAAATTTCGATCAAAAGCCGTTTTTACCTTGAAAAAAATCAAAAACCGTCCATTTTTACCCCGAAATATCAACTTGTTCAGTATTTTCAATTTTTTTCCATCTTCTAATAACTTTAGGTATAGATAGATGTATTGATGGCACCTAGTTTTTGAGATGGGAAATCGAAAATTTGAAACCGCGTCACCCTCGGACCCACCCAGTTCGAGCTATTCGGTACCCGAAATGACCCTTTTTTGTCAAATTTAGACTTTCAAAAATTCTTTTAAATTACTTCTAATCGTCGTACGATACCCAATTTCAATAGGGTTCTGAAGCGACCGGTCATTGTCACACTCTGAAAATTTAAATCGAAAAAATTGCGATTTGCGACCTGAAATCCGGATCAACGGGAATCGCCGAAAAGTCGACTTTGACGGTTAATAACTTCGAAACGGCACACCCTGTATACCTGAATATTTGAGACAATATGCGCGCACTATCCAAAAGTAAAACCAGAAAGTTTCGTCGTTTCGACTCTGATAGTTTATTCTCCAATAATACGCAAGCTCTAAAATGTCGAAAAAGACGACAACATCCGAACTCAAGGTCACCCACTGGACGTAATACATAGCGTCCGAAGGGCGCTATGTAAACTAGGGGGGCATAGCCCCCCTAGGCGCTACCCGCGCAGGGGCCTCCGGCATCCACCTACATGTGTTTTTATTATTATTACCTAGCCGCTCCGCGGCGGGGCTCCGCCGTTCACCTGCATGCGACAGATTCCCACTAGGCGCTAAACGCACAGGGGCCTCCGGCATCCACCTACATGCGTTTTTGTTTTTACATAGCACCAAAATGGTGCTATGTATTACGTCCCTCCGATGACCTTGAGTTCGTCCGTTGTCGTCGTCCGTTTCGACATTTTCGAGGTCTCGATTTTTTTGCGAGAAATCTGTTAGAGTCGAAACGACGAAACTTTCTGGTTTTAATTTCAGATAGTGGCGGCATATTGTCTCAAAATATGAAATATACAGGGTGTGCCGTTTCGAAGTTATTAAGCGTCAAAGTCGACTTTTCGGCGATTTCAGTTGTGCTACGTTTCAGGTCGCAAATCGCAATTTTTTCGATTTAAATTTTCGGAGTGTGGCGTAGACCGGTAGCTACAGAACCCTATTGTTTTTGGCTGACGTACGACAATTAGAAGTAATTTAAAAGAATTTTTGAAAGTCGAAATTTGACAAAAAAGGGTAATTTTTGGTACCTAATAGTTCGAACTGGGTGCGTCCGAGGGTCACGCGGTTTAAAATTTAAGATTTCCCATCTCAAAAACTAGGTGCCATCAATACATCTATCTATACCTAAAGTTATTAGAAAATGGGAAAAATTTGAAAATACTGAACAAGTTGATATTTCGGGGTAAAAATGGACGGATTTTAATTTTTTTCGAGGTAAAAACGGCTTTTGATCGAATTTTGGTTTACGTTACCGGAAAGATCTAGGTAAATTATATTCGATACGTATATTTTCGTTTCTTCGATTTAAATACCGAAATTACTATTAACGAATGAATTTTAAAAATTTGGAAAAGGTTTTTTTTGTCACCGCTATACTTAATTTCGTCTATACGCTTTCCTATTTAACATTTTCCATATTTTTTTGCTTTTTCGTCACGCGGAATGATGGTACTTTAAGATTCATACCAAGAGCGCGTTTCGAATTACGATCTAAAGGGTTAAAAAAAATTAAATATATCCATTTTCAACCATTTTTCACTAAAAGTTCTGTTTAGTCACGAATAACTCCTACAAATATCATTTCGGAGAGTTCTTTATAGGCGATATCTTTCCGTCCATCCTTCCTCTCAACATTATTATTTTTTAAAATTTTCGAAATTTCCTTTCAATCGGGAGAAAAACGACGTTTTTCCGAGCTGGGACGGCCAATTTTTGCAAATCTGCACACTTCGTCGATTTTAATCAGCATGCCTTGGAATAAAATTAACCCAATTTGTTGACTGTCAAAATTCGGCCGAAATGGGCCAAAATAGCCTTTTTCTAAGCGATATCCTGAAGTTAATTGAACGATTTGAGGATGGAAATGGTATGGAAAAGATTCTATGGGATTTCGGCTTTCGATAATGATCCCTATCGTTGCCCAAAATGGAAAATTTCCCACCATTTTCCCGATTTCCAAAATGGTCTGCAACGACCTATTTACATTGGGCTTATGGGAGGGTCCAAAAACGGTGCATCTTGACACAATTTATTTCATTTCTTCTAATCGGTCCACGTTGGAGCAATGAAACTTTTTGGGTATATTTTTGTATATATTGCGTATCCTTAGCCGATGTACGTCATTATACAGGGTGTTCCGTTCATAAGTTATTAAACGAAATAATCAGAAAATGTGAAAAAATTAAATATTTTTTTCTACGAGTTGCCGGTCTCGTAAAACTTAAGCGATTCAGTTTATATTCTAGTATGTTATCAAGAAACTTATTTAGAAAAACTCGTCGCGAGAGTTTTTTGATAAAATGTCGGGAAGTCAGGTTTTCGATTTTTTTAATGTTGTAAATCATGGGCAATGCAGGGTCATTTTCGATAATGAATTATTCGACTTAAGTGGCATAGATTGGCTCCGGGTTCGAACCGGTGAATAGGTCATCTCAAATACTAATATTTCACAATTAATCATATCATGCCAAAAGGCCTAGAAAAGGGAGAAATTTGCGAAAAACTGAACTTGATGATTTCGTAAAAGTTTATTTTTCCTATTTATGGGGTAAAATAATATTTCATCGAAATGTTATGTACGTCATCGGAAAGAGCACATCGGAACACGATTATGAACCATAGTTTAGTTTCTTAATTTCTTATACAAGAATGACTATAATCGATTAAGCAATAATCACTAATTTTGACATCCTCTTACTAAAAGCCGGCTGTACGCTAGTGTATATAACTTTTTCCACGGTTCTTTAGCCTATCGTTTAAAGGAATAAATTACCTTTACGTTCCACATCGACTGCGTGATTCAAAAATATCCTTTGGCGGATAAAAAAAATATTTTATAAATTTTCTCAAAATTTTTTTTATTAAAAATCAAGTTTACTCTGCTATATTTGCTATAACTTTTCTTTTAGAGATTTATTTCTATATTTATCTGATTCCCTCATCTTTTCCGAACATTTTGATATATATAAAGTTATCGTAAAGATGTTCGAACTTGGAGAAATTTAAGGAAATTCGTAACGGTGACAGCAAAATTTCTAACTTTCGCTCGAAATGCATGAATGGCGTGGCTTTTACAGTATTTAGTGAAAATTAGACAATTAAATTCATCAGATTTGAATAAATCATGCACACCGTGTGGAAAAATAGGCTTAATTTGATAATTTGGCAATTTGAAGAAAATTCAACTAGTACGTTATGTTAATATTGCTAAAAGGATTTAAAAAATATTTAAAATTTATTGACACCAAATCGTCAAATTGACGTTTCCTTGGTTAGTAAAAAGTGCAAGATTAATAGAATTTCACAAAGTTGGTGTCGTTTTCGTATAATTCGAGGGCAAGGAATCCGAAAATTTAATTCATATTTTGACAGCTGTCATTTTTAACAATTCTTTGATTTCGGTTAACTGTCGATCATAGGCGTAATGGTAACATAATTTCGCAAAGTTGGTGTCGATTTCGTATAATTCGAATGCAGGCAATCCGAAAATTTTATGAATATTTGATAGCTGTCAAATTGACGTATATTACGTTGCTAATAGTTGCAATGTTAACAAAAATTCACGAGTTTGGTATCGTTTCTATATAATTTTAGTATGAGGAATTCGAAAATTTTATATATTTTTTGACAGCGGTCAAATTGACATTTTTTAAATTAGTAATAAATGCAAGGTTAACAAAATTTCAAGAATTTGGTATCGATTCTATATAATTTGAGTATAAGGTATCCGAAATATTTATTTACTTTTTGACAGCTGTCATTTTTGACATTTTTTTTGTTAACATATTTTCACAAGTTTGGTATCATTTCTATACAATATTATTATGAGGAATCCGAAATCTTTATCAATTTTTTGACAGCTGTTAAATTGATGTTTCTTAAGTCAATAATAGGTACATGGTTAACGGAATTTCTCAAGTTCGGTATCGTTTTTATGTAATTCGAATGCAAGGAATCCGAAAATGTTGTTTAGTTTTTGACAGCTGTAATTTTTAACATTTTTTTTTCTATTCGATACGTAATATAGTAAACGTATTGTTCGCAATCGGTTATAGCTGGTCCCTTAAAATGTGGAACGGTAACATATGTTATAATGAACGAATTTGGGTGCTATGTACCCCCATCACAGTCCGCAGGAGTGTGGCCAACCAATTAAAGCATCAACCTGCATTCAAGCTTCTCGGTGCATCCACCCAAATCGGTTGACAAATCTAGGTAATAATAACTACAACACATGAAGGCGAATCTGTCACATGCAGGTGGACGGCGGAGTTCCGCCGCGGAGCGGCTAGGTTAACAAAACTTCAACAGTTTGGTATATGTTGCATATAGGTGGACGGCGGAGCTCCGCCGCGGAGCGGCAAGGTTAAAAAAACTTCAACAGTTTGGTATCTGTTGCATATAGGTGGACGGCGGAGCCTCGCCGCGGAGCGGCAAGGTTAAAAAAACTTCAACAGTTTGGTATCTGTTGCATATAGGTGGACGGCGGAGCTACGCCGCGGAGCGGCAATGTTAAAAAAACTTCAACAGTTTGGTATCTGTTGCATATAGGTGGACGGCGGAGCTACGCCGCGGAGCGGCAAGGTTAAAAAACTTCAACAGTTTGGTATCTGTTGCATATAGGTGGACGGCGGAGCTACGCCGCGGAACGGCTAGGTTAACAGAACATCAACTGTTTGGTATCTGTTGCATATAGGTGGACGGCGGAGCTCCGCCGCGGAGCGGCAAGGTTAAAAAACTTCAACAGTTTGGTATCTGTTGCATATAGGTGGACGGCGGAGCTACGCCGCGGAGCGGCAAGGTTAAAAAAACTTCAACAGTTTGGTACCTGTTGCATATAGGTGGACGGCGGAGCTACGCCGCGGAGTGGCAAGGTTAAAAAAACTTCAACAGTTTGGTATCTGTTGCATATAGGTGGACGGCGGAGCCTCGCTGCGGAGCGGCAAGGTTAAAAAAACTTCAACAGTTTGGTATCTGTTGCACATAGGTGGACGGCGGAGCTACGCCGCGAGCGGCAAGGTTAAAAAAACTTCAACAGTTTGGTATCTGTTGCATATAGGTGGACGGCGGAGCTACGCCGCGGAGCGGCAAGGTTAAAAAACTTCAACAGTTTGGTATCTGTTGCATATAGGTGGACGGCGGAGCTACGCCGCGGAACGGCTAGGTTAACAGAACATCAACAGTTTGGTATCTGTTGCATATAGGTGGACGGCGGAGCTCCGCCGCGGAGCGGCAAGGTTAAAAAAACTTCAACAGTTTGGTATCTGTTGCATATAGGTGGACGGCGGAGCTACGCCGCGGAGCGGCAAGTTTAAAAAAACTTCAACAGTTTGGTATCTGTTGCATATAGGTGGACGGCGGAGCTACGCCGCGGAGGGGCAAGGTTAAAAAAACTTCAACAGTTTGGTATCTGTTGCATATAGGTGGACGGCGGAGCCTCGCTGCGGAGCGGCAAGGTTAAAAAAACTTCAACAGTTTGGTATCTGTTGCACATAGGTGGACGGCGGAGCTACGCCGCGAGCGGCAAGGTTAAAAAAACTTCAACAGTTTGGTATCTGTTGCATATAGGTGGACGGCGGAGCTACGCCGCGAGCGGCAAGGTTAAAAAAACTTCAACAGTTTGGTATCTGTTGCATATAGGTGGACGGCGGAGCTCCGCCGCGGAGCGGCAAGGTTAAAAAAACTTCAACAGTTTGGTATCTGTTGCATATAGGTGGACGGCGGAGCTCCGCCGCGGAGCGGCAAGGTTAAAAAAACTTCAACAGTTTGGTATCTGTTGCATACAGGTGGACGGCGGAGCTACGCCGCGGAGCGGCAAGGTTAAAAAAACTTCAACAGTTTGGTATCTGTTGCATATAGGTGGACGGCGGAGCTACGCCGCGGAGCGGCAAGGTTAACAAAACTTCAACAGTTTGGTATCTATTGCATATAGGTGGAGGGCGGAGCCCTGCCGCGGAGCGGCTAGGTTAACAGAACATCAACAGTTTGGTATCTGTTGCATATAGGTGGACGGCGGAGCTCCGCCGCGGAGCGGCAAGGTTAACGAATATTCAACAGTTTGGTATCTGTTGCATATAGGTGGACGGCGAAGCTCCGCCGCGGAGCGGCAAGGTTAACAAAACTTCAACAGTTTGGTATCTGTTGCATATAGGTGGACGGCGGAGCCTCGCCGCGGAGCGGCTAGTTTAACAGAACTTCAAAAAATTTGGTATAGTTACTATGTAATTCGAATGCAAGGAATCCGAAAATGTTGTTTATTTTTTGACAGCTGTCCTTTTTAACATACTTTTTAGGTTCCTTATGTAATATAGCAAACGAATTGTTCGCAATCAGGTATAGCTGGTCTCTTAAAATGTGAAACGGTAACATATGTTATAATGAACTAATTTGGGTGCTATGTATCCCCATCACAGTCCGCAGGAGTGTGGCCAAACAATTAAAACATCAACCTACATTCAAGCTTCTCGGTGCATCCACCCAAATCGGTGGTCAAATCTAGGTAATAATAACAAAAACATATGTAGGCGAATCTGTCGCATACAGGTGAACGGCGGAGCCTCGCCGCGGTGCGGCTAGGTAATAACAAACACGCATGTAGGTGGATGCCGGAGGCTCCTGCGCGGGTAGCGCCTAGTGGGAATCTGTCACATGCAGGTGAACGGCGGAGCCCCGCCGCGGAGCGGCTAGGTAATAACCAAAACACATATAGGTGGATGCCGGAGGCCCCTGCGCGGGTAGCGCCTAGGGGGGCTATGCCCCCCTAGTTACCTAGCCGCTCCGCGGCAGGGCTCCGCCGTTCACCTGTATGCGACAGATTCGCCTATATGTGTTTTATTATTACCTAGATTTATCAACCGATTTGCGTGGATGCATCGAGAAGTTTGAATGCAGGTTGATGCTTTAATTGGTTGGCCACACTCCTGCGGACTGTGATGGGGGTACATAGCACCCAAATTTGTTAATTATAACATATGTGACCGTTTCACATTTTAAGGTACCAGCTATAACCGTTTGCGAACAATCCGTTCACTATTTTACGTATCGAATAGAAAAAAATATGTCAAAAATTACAGCTGTTAAAAAAATAAATAACATTTTCGGATTCCTTGCATTCGAATTACATAAAAAGATACCAAACTTGCGAAATTCCGTTGACCTTGTACCTATTACTGACTTAAGAAACGTCAATTTGATAGCTGTCAAAAAATAGATAAAAATTTCGGATTCCTCATACTCAAATTATATAGAAACGATACCAAACTTGTGAAAATATGTTAACAAAAAAATGTCAAAAATGACAGCTGTCAAAAAATACATACATTTTTCGGATAATTTATACTCAAATTATATAGAATCGATACAAAATTTTTGAAATTTTGTTAACCTTGCACTTATTCTTTACTAAAGAATCACCAATTTGACAGCTGTCAAAAAATAAATTTAATTTTCGGACTCCTTGCATTTGAATTACATAGAGTCGATACTAAACTTGCGTTATTTTGTTCACCTTGCACATATTACCAACCTAAGAAACGTCAATTTGACAGCTGTCAAAAAATATACAAAATTTTCGAATTCCTCATACTCAAATTATATAGAAGCGATACCAAACTCGTGAATTTTTGTTAACATTGCAACTATTACCAACGTAATATACGTCAATTTGACAGCTGTCAAAAAATTTAAAAAATTTTCGGATTGCCTGCATTAGAATTATACGAAATCGACACCAACTTTACGAAATTATGTTATCATTACGCCTATGATCGACAGTTAACCGAAATCAAAGAATTGTTAAAAATGACAGCTGTCAAAATATGAATTAAATTTTCGGATTCCTTGCCCTCGAATTATACGAAAACGACACCAACTTTCTGAAATTCTATTAATCTTGCAATTTTTACTAACAAAGAAAACGTCAATTTGACAGGTGTCAAAAAATTTAAAATATTTTTTAAATCCTTTTAGCAATATTAACATAACGTACTAGTTGAATTTTCTTCAAATTGCCAATTTATCAAATTAAGCGTATTTTTCCAGACGGTGTGCATGATTTATTCAAATCTGATGAATTTAAACACTTGCCCTTGTCTAATTTTCACCAAATACTGTAAAAGCCACGCCTTTCATGCATTTCGAGCGAATGTTGGAAATTTTGCTGTCACCGTTACGAATTTTCTTAATTTTCTCCAAGTTCGAACACCTTTATGATAACTTTATATATATCAAAATGTTCGGAAAAGATGAGGGAATCAGATAAACCTAGAAAGAAATCTCCAAAAGGAAAGTTATAGAAGATATAGCAGAATAAACTTGACTTTTAATAAAAAAAATTTCGAAAAAATTTATAAAATATTTTTTTTATCCGCCAAAGGATATTTTGGGGTCACGCAGTCGATGTGGAACGTAAAGGTAATTTATTCCTTTAAACGATAGGCTAAAGAACGATTGAAAAAGTTACATACACTAGCGTACAGATGGGTTTTAGTAAGAGGATGTCATAATTAGTGATTATTGCTAAATCGATTGTAGTTATTTTTGTATAAGAAATTAAGAAACTAAATTATGGTTTATAATCGTGCTCTGATGTGCTCTTCCTGATGACATATATAACATTTCGATGAAATATTATTTTACCCCTTAAAAAGGAAAAAGAAATTTTTACGAAATCATCAAGTTCAGTCTCTCGCAAATGCCTCCATTTTATAGGTCTTTTAGCATCATATGATGTATTGTGAAATATTAGTATTTGAGATGACCTATCCACCGGTTCGAACCCGGTGCCAATCTATAAGACAGAAATCGAATAATTCATTATCGAAAATGACCCTGCATTTTCATGTTTTCCAACTTTAAAAAAATCAAAAAATTGACTTCCCGACATTTTATTGAAAAAATCTCGCGACGAGTTTTTCTAAATAAGTTTCTTGATAACATACTAAAATATAAACTGAATCGGTTAAGTTTTACGAGACCGGCAAGTCGTAGAAAGAAATATTTAATTTGTTGCACATTTTCTGACTATTTCGTTTAATAACTTATTAACGGGACACCCTGTATAATGTCGTACATCGGCTAAGTATACGCCATATATACCAAAGTGTACCCCAAAAGTTTCATTGCTCCAACGTGAGCCGTTTAGAAGAAATCGAATAACTGGTTTCAAGATGCACCCTGTTTCGGCGCTCCCATAAGAGCAATGTAAATATGTCGTTGCAGACCATTTTGGAAATCGGGAAAATGGTAGGAAATTTTCGATTTTGGGCAACGATAGAGGTCATTATCGAAAGCCGAAATCCCATAGAATCTTTTCCATACCATTTCCATTCTCAAATCGGTCAATTAACTTCAGGATCTCGCTAAGAAAAAGGCTATTTTGGCCCATTTCGGCCGAATTTTGACAGTCAACAAATTGGGTTAATTTTATTCCAAGGCATGCTGAATAAAATCGACGAAGTGTGCAGATTTGCAAAAATTGGCCGTCCCAGCTCGAAAAAACGTCGTTTTTCTCCCGATTGAAAGGAAATTTCAAAAATTTTGAAAAATAATAATGTTGAGAGAAAAGATGGACGGAAAGAATACGCCTATAAAGAACTCTCCGAGATGATATTTGTAGGAGTTATTCGTGACTAAACAGAACTTTTAGTGAAAAATGGTTGAAAATGGTTATATTTAATTTTTTTTAACCCTTTAGATCGTAATTCGAAACGCGCTCTTGGTATGAATCTTAAAGTACCATCATTCCGCTTGACGAAAAAGTAATAAAATATTGAAAATGTTAAATAGGAAAGCGTATAGACGAAATTAAGTGTAGCGGTGACAAACTTTTACTTTTCCAAAAAACTAAAATTCAATCGTTAATAGTAATTTCGGTATTTAAATCGAAGAAACGAAAATATACGTATCGAATGTGATTTACCTAGATCTTTCCGGTAACGTAAACTAAAATTCGATCAAAAGCCGTTTTGACCTCGAAAAAAATTAAAAACCGTCCATTTTTACCCCGAAATATCAACTTGTTCAGTATTTCCAAATTTTTCCCATTTTCCAATAACTTTAGGTATAGATAGATGTATTGATGACACCTAGTTTTTGAGATGGGAAATCTTAAATTTTAAACCGCGTGACCCTCGGACTCACCCAGTTCGAGCTATTAGGTACCAAAAATGACCCTTTTTTGTCAAATTTCGACTTTCAAAAATTCTTTTAAATTACTTCTAATCGTCGTACGTTACCCAGTTTCAATAGGGTTCTGTAGCGTCCGGTCCACTCCACACTCCGAAAATTTAAATCGAAAAAATTGAGTTTTGCGACTTGAAATGTGTCCCAACGGGAATCGCCGAAAAGTCGACTTTGACGCTTAATAACTTTGAAACGGTTCACCCTGTATATTTTAAATTTTGAGACAACACGCGCGCACTATCCGAAATTAAAACCAGAAAGTTTCGTCGTTTCGACTCTGATAGTTTTCTCGCAAAAAATTCGCAACCTCAAAAATGTCAAAAGATACGACGACGACGACGACGACAACGGACGAACTCAAGGTCATCGGAAGGCTGTAATACATAGCGACCGGGACGGGCGCTATGTAACTAGGGGGGCATAGCCCCCCTAGGCGCTCCGCGCGGGGCTCCGCGGACCCTCTTTTTGCGACAGATTCGCCTATATGTGTTTTGTTATTACCTAGATTTGTCAGCCGATTTGCGTGGATGCATCGAGAAGTTTGGATGCAGGTTGATGCTTTAATTGGTTGGCCACACTCCTGCGGACTGTGATGGGGGTACATAGCACCCAAATTCGTACATTATAACATATGTGACCGTTTCACATTTTAAGGTACCAGCTATAACCGATTGCAAACAATCCGTTCACTATTTTACGTATCGAATAGAAAAAAATATGTCAAAAATGACAGCTGTCAAAAATAAACAAAATTTTCGGATTCCTTGCATTCGAATTACATAAAAACGATACCAAACTTGCGAAATTCCGTTGATCTTGTACATACGACTGACTTAGGAAACGTCAATTTGACAGCTGTCAAAAAATAGATAAAAATTTCGGATTCCTCATACTCAAATTATATCGAATCGACACCAAACTTTTGAAATTCTGTTAACCTTGCACTTATTCTTTACTAAGGAATCCTCAATTTGACAGCTGTCAAAAAATATATAAAATTTTCGAATTAGGTATTCCCCAAATTATATTAATTCCCAAGTATTTTCATTTTTAATTTTTTTTTAATTTCTAAATAATTCATGCAATATGCCTTAAAAATTTGAAGAAATCGATATATTTCGATTTTATTCGAAAAGTATTATCTCTACGGTAAAATTGTATATATCGTAAAGATGCACTTTGATAAGGTCTACAAGAAAGTAGTCTATAAAATTTTCTGTATCTACTATAGTTGTTGAGTTATTGAGCAAATCATGATTTCTATATTCTTGCAAATATCTCAAAAACGATTACATTTGAGAAAAAAGTTTCGAACAAACAAAATATACTATTAAATTCTCTATCAGAAAGGAAATATACAAATTTTTCCTATTGGTTTAGATTACGGAGATATTTAAGAAAAACTGAAAAATATCAAGAAATTTTGAAATTCTTAAAAATTCAAAAAAAAAATTATTAAATATTCTTACATTTTATATAATATTTGATGTATACTGATAGAATAAATATATTATGTTTAGAAGGAAACCATTAATGAGTTACAAAATGCGACAGATTCTCACTAGGCGCTAAACGCGCAAGGGCCTCCGGCATCCACCTACATGCGTTTTTGTTATTAACTAGCCGCTCCGCGGCAGGGCTCCGCCGTTCACCTGTATGCGACAGATTCGCCTACGTGTGTTTTTGTTATTATTACATAGAATTGACCAACGATTTGGGTGGATGCACCGAGAAGCTTGAATGTAGGTTGATGCATTAATTCGTTGGCCACACTCCTGCGGACTGTGATGGGGGTACATAGCACCCAAATTTGTTAATTATAACCGTAATGTGACCGTTTCACATTTTAAGGTACCAGCTATAACCGTTTGCGAACAATCCGTTCACTATTTTACGTATCGAATAGAAAAAAATATGTCAAAAATTACAGCTGTCAAAAAATAAATAACATTTTCGGATTCCTTGCATTCGAATTACATAAAAACGATACCAAACTTGCGAAATTCCGTTGACGTTGTACCTATTACTGACTTAAGAAACGTCAATTTGATAGCTGTCAAAAAATAGATAAAAATTTCGGATTCCTCATACTCAAATTATATAGAAACGATACCAAACTTGTGAAAATATGTTAACAAAAAAATGTCAAAAATGACAGCTGTCAAAAAATAAATACATTTTTCGGATAATTTATACTCAAGTTATATAGAATCGATACAAAATTTTTGAAATTTTGTTAACCTTGCACTTATTCTTTACTAAAGAATCACCAATTTGCAAGCTGTCAAAAAATAAATTTAATTTTCGGACTCCTTGCATTTGAATTACATAGAGTCGATACTAAACTTGCGATATTTTGTTCACCTTGCACATATTACTAACCTAAGAAACGTCAATTTGACAGCTGTCAAAAAATGTATAAAATTTTCGAATTCCTCATACTCAAATTATATAGAAGCGATACCAAACTCGTGAATTTTTGTTAACTTTGGAACTATTACCAACGTAATATACGTCAATTTGACAGCTGTCAAAAAATTAATAAAATTTTCGGATTGCCTGCATTCGAGTTATACGAAATCGACACCAACTTTACGAAATTATGTTATCATTACGCCTATGATCGACAGTTAACCGAAATCAAAGAATTGTTAAAATGACAGCTGTCAAAATATGAATTAAATTTTCGGATTCCTTGCCCTCGAATTATACGAAAACGACACCAACTTTGTGAAATTCTATTAATCTTGCAATTTTTACTAACAAAGAAAACGTCAATTTGACAGGTGTCAAAAAATAAATAAAATTTTTTAAATTCCTTTAATATTACTAACATAATGTGCTACTTGATTTTTCTTCAAATTGACAATTTACTAAATTATTCCTATTTTTCCACAAAATGCGAAACGACCCTATTAAAAATTTGCTAAACATCCCATGTATTTTCACCAATTACGCTAAAAGCCACGCCTTTCATGCATTTCGAGCGAAATTTAGAAATTTTGCTGTCACCGTTACGAATTTTCTTAATTTTCTCCAAGATCGAACATGTTTCTGGTAACTTTATATATATCAAAATGTCCGGAAAAGATGAGGGAATCAGATAAACCTAGAATGAAATGTCCAAAAGGAAAGATATAGAAGATATAGCAGAGTAAACTGAACTTTTGAAAAAAAAAAATTTGAGAAAATTTATAAAATATTTTTTTTATCCGCCAAAGGATATTTTTGGGTCACGCAGTCGATATGGAACGTAAAGGTAATTTATTCCTTTAAACGATAGGCTAAAGAATCGTTGAAAATGTTACATACACTAGCGTACAGATGGGTTTTAGTAAGAGGATGTCAAAATTAGTGATTATTGCTTAATCGATTGTAGTTATTTTTGTATAAGAAATTAAGAAACTAAATTATGGTTTATAATCGTGTTCTGATGTGCTCTTTCTGATGACATATATAACATTTCAATGAAATATTATTTTACCCCATAAAAAGGAAAAAAAAATTTTGACGAAATCATCAAGTTCAGTTTTTCGCAAATTTCTCCATTTTATAGGTCTTTTAGCATGATATTGATGTATAGTGAAATATTAGTATTTGAGATGACCTATCCACCGGTTCTAACCCGGTGCCAATCTATAAGACAGAAATCGAATAATTCATTATCGAAAATGACCCTGCATTTTAATGCTTTCCAACTTTAAAAAAATCAAAAAATTGACTTCCCGACATTTTATTAAAAAAATCTCGCGACGACTTTTTCTAAATAAGTTTCTTGATAACATACTAGAATATAAACTGAATCGCTTAAGTTTTACGAGACCGGCAAGTCGTAGAAAAAAATATTTAATTTTTTGCACATTTTCTGAATATTTCGTTTAATAACTTATGAACGGAACACCCTGTATAATAACGTACATCGGCAAAAGATACGCCATATATACCAAAATATACCCAAAAAGTTTCATTGCTCCAACGTGAGCCGTTTAGAAGAAATGAAATAAATTGTGTCAAGATGCACCGTTTTTGCAAGCTCCCATAAGCCCAATGTAAATATGTCGTTGCAGACCATTTTGGAAATCGGGAAAATGGTAGTAAATTTTCCATTTTGGGCAACGATAGGGGTCATTATCGAAAGACGAAATCCCATAGAATCTTTTCCATACCATTTCCATTCTCAAATCGGTCAATTAACTTCTGCATCTCGCTAAGAAAATGGCTATTTTTGGCCTATTTCGACCGAATTTGACAGCCAAAATATTTAGTAAAATCTCGTCCGTCCGTCCGTTAAAATCCGAGTAAAGTTCAAGTCCAGTCATCAGATTTGGAAAAATTGGCCGTCCCAGCTCGGTAAATTGTCGTTTTTCTCCCGATTGGAAGGAAATTTCGAAAATTTTGAAAAATAATAATGTGGTGAGAAAGGATGGACGATGAAAATACGCTTATAGAGAACTCTCCGAAATTATATTTGTAGGAGTTATTCGTGACTAAACAAAACTTCTAGTGAAAAATGGGTGAAAATGGTTATATTTAATTTTTTTTAACCCTTTAGATCGTAATTCGAAACGCGCTCTTGGTATGAATCTGAAAGTGCCATCATTCCGCTTGACGAAAAAGCAAAAAAATATGGAAAATGTTAAATAGGAAAGCGTATAGACGAAATTCAGTGTAGCGGTGACAAAAAAAACATTTCCAAATTTCTAAAATTCAAACGTTAATAGTAATTTCGGTATTTAAATCGAAGAAACGAAAATATACGTATCGGATGTGGTCTACCTAGATCTTTCCGGTAACGTAAACTAAAATTCGATCAAAAGGCGTTTTTACCTCGAAAAAAATGAAAAACCGTCCATTTTTACCCCGAAATATCAACTTGTTCAGTATTTTCAAATTTTTCCCATTTTCTAATAACTTTAGGTATAGATAGATGTATTGATGGCACCTAGTTTTTGAGATGGGAAATCTTAAATTTTAAACCGCGAGACGCTCGGACGCACCCAGTTCGAGCTATTAGGTACCAAAAATGACCATTTTTTGTCAAATTTCGACTTTCAAAAATTCTTTTAAATTACTTCTAATCATCGTACGTTGCCCAGTTTCAATAGGGTTCTGTAGCGACCGGTCCACTCCACACTCCGAAAATTTAAATCGAAAAAATTGAGTTTTGCGACTTGAAATGTGTTTCAACGGGAATCGCCGAAAAGTCGACTTTGACGCTTAATAACTTCGAAACTGTTCACCCTGTATATTTTAAAATTTGAGACAACACGCGTGCACTATCCAAAATTAAAACCAAAAAGTTTCGTCGTTTCGACTCTGACAGTTTCTTCGCAAAAAATTCGCAACCTCAAAAATGTCAAAAGATACGACGACGACGACGACGACGACGACGACAACGGACGAACTCAAGGTCACACGTAAGCCGTAATACATAGCATCCGAAGGGTGCTATGTAAAAACAAAAATAACATTAAAAACATGTAAATTACCCAGTTTTACCTTTAATTTATTATCAGGATATTTCTAAAGAAACTAACTCTAATTCCGGTTTAAATACAATCCCAGTAGTAGTAACTAGAATCCTGCATGTTTTAGTTGTATTTTTGGTTATTATATCTTGCTCGCCTGTGGCTCGGTTGCATCCCGCCTCATCCTTGATTTTATTTATGGATTTACTATATACCTTGTGATGTGGAATGGTACCCTCACATAGCATGCTCGGGTTTGTTCGGGTTTGTTCACCTTAATGATCTGTGTAATATAATCTTGTTATAGTAGTGATATTATTTTTGATGTTTTGTACAACGTCTTTTTATTCGCTCAATCGTCTTGATCCTTACATCGTTATTTTGCTTGGTTTTTGTTCGATTGTATCTGGTTTTATGGGGTATTTGTTATGTAGATTTCAGATTTCTAGAGAGCCTTTTTAGTATCTGTGATTATTGCAAGTACGACTATCCAGCTCGTCTGCGTAATGTTTGCCCCCCTTGTTTTAATGTATATTAGTTTACAGTTTAATTAGTTGCCTATCTTTAATACCTATAATATTGAATATAATAATGTTTTTCTATATAATATTATTGTCTTATAGATTTAAATATGTTTAATAGGTCCTATGTGTGGTGGGTTTGTTGTATAATACCTCTGCTTGTTATCATTTTTATATATTATTATGTTAGTCTAAATCGCGATATATCACCCTATGCAAAAAAATGTTAAACTATTGGCAGAGTTGTATAATAAGTCAGAATACGTAATCCACTACCTGAACTTGAAGCATGCATTGGCGGCGGGCGTTAAACTGATGGAAATACACGGGTGTTGTCGTTTAATCAATCTACATGGTTAAATTCATACATTGTTTTAAATACGGGCTTACGCCAAGCTGCCAAAACGATTTTGAGAAGAATTTTAAAGAAGAAGTTTAAAGTACTACAATCATTAATGAAAACCTTGTTATTGTTGAAATTGCAAAACTACTGTTATTTTAAATACTGGTGTTCTGGAATTACCATAAACCCGCCTCTTGATATGTTTATTCAGTAAGCCTTGTCCTTGGCTTTGACCGTTCTATCGGTTCATAGAAAATGACCCATATTAATTTTTAGTTTTTGTGCCCCGATACCTGAACCTTTACAGGGAAACCAATATCGGAAAAATTAATAAGATCTGCAAAACACGAACTCCACATGTCTGTCTCTATATAACCCGCTGTTTAATATGTTAATGCACCGTCTCGTGATTTATTGATACCGGTTCCTTATTAAAGGTGCATATGTTTATTTGTTTTTTCATGATTAAGTCTATTTCAGTTACAGATCCGTACTTTAGCATGACGGGCGTGAATTATATTGCACATGAACTATTGATCGTGTTTAATATATCATGTTTGATGTATTACATACCATCGCCAGTTCTCGCCTGCTGCTCGTTAATAGTCGCATCGTCCTATTTTAGTTTTAATTACATAATACATAGCCAATAGTGGTAAATAGAATCCTGCATATATTTTAGTTGTATTTTTGGTTATTATATCTTATTCGCCTGTGGTTCGTTGTATACCGTCTCATCCTTGATTTTATTTATGAATTTAATACATACCTTGTGATGTGGGGGTGGCGCCCTGGCATAGCATGCATAGTAGTGATATTATTTTTTTTTGTTTTGTGCAGACCCCTTTTTTATTCATAAGTCTCGATCTTTACATCGTTATTTTGTCTGCCTTTTGTTCAATTATATCTGGTTTACGGGTATTTGTTATGTGACTGTTGACTGTGCCTACCCTGTTTTAATGTATATTGGTTTTGCAGTTTAATTAGTTGCCTATCTTTAATATCTATAATATTGAATATATTGTCACGATGTCACGAAAATAGGGCATCACCCTAATTCCCTTGAACTGTTTTATAATAATTATTATTTTTACTTTGAATCTAGTCGAAGCTTGTTTTGCAAACTGCACATAAACATGGGTTTGTTTTATTTATACTGGTCTAATTAAACAAAGGACGACCAGTATAAATAGCAGATCGACAAGCTTGGACAGCACCCATCATCTTACGAGACCCATCCTCTTACGGTCTTAGTTGGGTCCGATAAGAGCTTCCCATACACGTTTCGACCCCGCCACTGTGCAGACGCCAAGCCAGAAAGTTACGCCCCTATAGTTGGTTAAGTTCACATAATGTAAGTATGGTAATTTAGGACTGTGAAAGTGTCGTTTATTTATGTATCAGGTTTCCCGCTAATATTAATATACGTCTTGTTTTTGGAAGACTTGTCTACCATTCAATCCTTACAACCCCCCTCGTGACATTTGGTGGAGGCGCCGTGTTCGTTCTCGTTGGTAGGTTCTTCCTAACCTATCAAATAATTTATTTTGTTTTTCAGGAGTGTTAGTGAATGTAAATATTTCCCTAAGGCCTGCTATAGTACTATCTTGTGCCAGTTTGCGCTGGCGAGATTAGCATTATTCAGACTTTTGCTGATAGTAATATTACCTTGTGCCTAGTTCACGCTGGCGAGGTTAATATTTCTATAGCCCTTACGGTTGGTACTAATTTCTACCTTGGGCCTAGTTAACGCTGGCGAGGTTTAGAGGTTTTTATCGATAGTATAGAGGTTTTTTTATTTTTACCAGTTACCCGCTGGCGAGCATAAGAATACTGATTTTTCACCCCCTATTATTTTCGTCATCTCCAGATATTATACGGTTCTTTTGAGATACGTACGATTGGTACTAATTCTACCTTGTGCCTAGTTAACGCTGGCGAGGATTTAGAATTTTTATCAGCGGTACATACGCTAGTTTTACTGTTTGTTGTGCCTAGTTACCAGCTGGCGACAAATAGTACACTAGTTGTTCATCTTGAATCAAAATATTTCATATTTTATTTCATCATATGGCCCGTAGAAAGCTCAATAGACACCAAAGAGAACGAAAAAGGCAAGAAAAGATCGGTCTTGTTGTTGCGGAAATAAAAATACGTAAGGAGGCAGGTCTTCCAGTAACACCTACTTTTGAAAAATCTGAATTTTTTAGTTCCGCGGAAGATACGCGTGTAATCAAGTTAAAACAAAAATATTTGAGATTATTCGGAGACGACGAGCTCTGAATCATTAAATAATATTATTGTTTTTAAAGGGAAACTGCTGACCGTGCATAAGTAAATATAACTACACACATTTAATTATTATTCACGGTCAGGTCAAAATAAACAATTACAATGACTTCGTCATAATGCACAATATGAAACTATATGTTTACATTTCAGCCGGGATGGTAATTAACTAATAAATTACAAACGTTTGTTTATTTCAGACCTCACTTATTATACAGGGTATTAATTATATTTTATTTATTTTTTTTGGATATTTGGGGAAATATATTTATTTCTTCTCCCTTTTCTTTATATTGGCGACCAATGCCTACTGACCCTGCGGAACGACCTGTAACTAGATCCACTAGTAACAAACATAATATATATAAGCTATCCATAGAGTCTGAAGACTCATTTCGACCCCGCCATCGAAGTACCGAAGTTCATTCAAACCCCTTTTCACAATCCCCCCGTGTTCCTCGCTCACCACCACCACAAGCTGACGTATTGACCATCCCACAAGGTGAAAACGCCAATAAAGATAATAAAAGTAAGGACACGCGAGAAGGTGTTATTGTTGTGTGCGATTCCGAAGTTAGCAATAAAATAATTAGCGGAACACCATTCCCGGCCGGCAAGGATACCGAGGAAAGCAAGAACACTAAACCCTCCGTAGTAGGCATCCCACCTAACTCCGACCAGGAAGTAAGCCAAGGCGACCAGGAACACGACGAAGTATTTCTACAAAACATAGTAGGCCAGCACCAGCCCAAAATAATGGCGAACACCACCTTGGCAGACAGCCTAGCTGCACCCAAGTCGGCTGCCGTTCCTAATTTCTTATGCCCCTCAACATTTAACCCCTGCAATGGAGATACATTGGCATTCCTTAAACAATACGAGAGAACCAGCGTTGCCAATGGATGGAACGATGCACTGAAAATCTCTTATTTAGAATCATTTCTTGAAGGCGCCGCTCACATGTGGATTACAAGGTACCAAAATAACCAAAACAACGCAGCAAAAGAATGGAGGGACATAAAGGAGGACTTCCTACAAGAATTTGGCGAGAGCAAATCTAGGAGATCTCTTGAAAAGATGTTATATGCCAGAAAACAAGGAGAGTCTGAATCAGTCAGGTCGTACTATTTTGACTTATTAAATATGTACGGCGAGTATGACCCTAACCTAGATGTGGAGGAATTTACAAAATTTTTTGAAAATGGCCTAAGAGGCGAAATGTATACCCACTATCGACTCGTTCTGGATGATCAAATGGACTGGAGAAAATTTAAAAAACTAATAGATAGGCTCGAAGATGTACACGTTACAGCATGCATACCTACCCCGCAAGCATGTTGCAACCATCAAAACAATGAAGCCGATGTAGGAGGACAAAGAAGATTTTTCAGAAATCCCAATAGCTATCAAAATAGAAACAACTTCCAGAAAAATCCAAGGGATTTCACTCAACCAAATCCCCAGAGACAGGGTACAGCTACAGATTATCGGCGAAACAACTTTAACTCCGAGCGCACCCACAGAGAACAATATACACCGAGGAATAATGCGTACATTCCAAACACTAGGAATCATGATGGTCGTCCTAGATGCTACAACTGCAAACGAATTGGCCACACCGCTGCGGTATGTAGAAGTAATAATTTTAATGGACACCCAAAAGATATGGGGCGCCGTTTTTGAACCCGGACGTCGTCCTATCTACACACGGGGGTTCTTCTAAGCAACATAAAGAGCTCTTAACCTTAAATGTTTTGATTAATGGTAGGGAAGCTACGGCAATAGTTGATACGGGCTCCCAGAGGAATATTGTCACAAAATCCTATATCTCACAACTTGAAAACGACCGCAAAATACACCTACTGGCAGCGGGAGGACACAGAGTACCTGTTCTAGGAACCGCATTTTTCCAACTACATTTTTCCACATTTTCCACTACATGTGATGCATTGGTAATTGACACGCTTCCATTTCCCTTACTACTAGGCCTGGAATTTTTGGAGCAACACTCGGCAACCATCTGTCTCAAATCAAGAACAATTGACTTAATTTACAGATATATGAAATATACTGTGCCTATCGAATCAACATCGAACATTGAGGAATCCAGTGAAGTTAATCCAGCTATCAACCACGTCCTAGCTACAACACTGTCCAAGGCAGATTTATACGAAAGCTACAAGGACGAAGCATTGAAAAACATTAGAAATTCATTTCAGAATTCTTGTAAAACCAGTAGTCAAAAAACCGATACGCCTATCCCGAACACATGTATACACACAACGCCCAATCAGCTACAGAATGACTATAGTGCATACAATAACAATGTGGCACACCTCTCAACTTACAGTAAAGTGAACCTACTGGAACAACGATCAAAGCATAGCAGTGATAATTTAATGAATGAAATTTCTTCACTAAAAATAGAAGAGAAACTTGAAGATTTATTTAATATACCCACGGACTATTCATTGGCGCATTTTGGAGTAGACACGGTAATAGCTGAAACCTTCAAGAAGATATACCCAAGCCTAGAAAAGTGCTCTAGCGCATTGCCTGTGGGAGGCATAGCAACATTGCAGGACAAAGGGCGCTTTATATACTGGATTGTGGTCAAAAAATCGCCCTGGGAAGAATTTACTATGGATAAATTACAACTAGCACTAGAAAATTTAAAAACACACGTTACTGCTAATAAAGTAAGAAAATTAGCCATTCCTAGGATCGACTGTGTTACAGCTGGAATTAAATGGAAATTAGCCAAAGACCTTATCCAAACTATTTTTAAAGAAGTGAATATAGACATTATGGTGTGTAAAGAACCTTACAATGAAAAACCTTGGAAAGAATTAGGACCTATATCACATACCAACGAACTCAACGTGCAAAGAAAAATAAAGGAGGAATTGATAGACACATCAAAAAAGATATGCCTAGGTAAAGATGCCCTGGTCAATCCCGGCGAAACCAAAACCATTCCCATAAGTTGCAACATCAAGGATAAAAATCTCTCAAAATACATCTTTTTCGAAAACGAAAATTTCCTCATACCCAATAAATTACTAATTAACGAGGTCCCTAACCTTAGCCAAAGAGAACCTTGTGTCAAAATATTAAATAAAGGTACATACCCTGCAAGACTATACAAGGGACAAACAATTGGATTCATCGAAATTATCAATACTGTCGAAGAGGCGGGAAAACCAAATTCTGGATTTATGTTGTATCTTGAAACCAATGAAGATGACGAAATTACTCCTGAAGATCATGATTTAAGTCACATCAATGATTCAAGTTTCAAGAAAAAACTGGAATATCTACTTCAAGAATTTCGCGATGTATTTTCGAAGTCAACACGCAAAATGGGCCTAACAAACCTAGTAGAACATAAAATTGATGTCGGTGATTCTCAGCCAATAAAATGCCGACCTTACAGGGTGTCACAAAAAGAAAGAGAAATAATAGATGAACAGATACAAGAAATGCTGAAAAATGATATCATTAGACCCTGCCATTCGCCATGGGCTAGCCCAATAGTCTTAGTTAAAAAGAAGGACGAATCAATAAGATTCTGTGTTGATTATAAAAAACTTAATAACATAACTAGGAAATCCAACTATCCTATACCCAACATTGACGACATTATGACATATTTTGGAGAAGCTAAATATTTTAGTTGTTTAGATATGTTTAGCGGCTACTTCCAAGTAAAAGTAGAAGAAACATCCAAGCAGTATACAGCTTTTGTAGCTCAAGGACATGGATCCTATGAATTTAATGTCCTTAGTTTCGGACTATGCAACGCACCATCAACTTTTCAAGCTCTAGCTGATGAAGTATTCAAAGGAATGAAATGGAAAGACGTAGTAATTTATCTCGATGACGTCATAGTATTCTCAAAATCAAAGGACGAACATATAGAAAAACTAAGGCGAGTCTTCGAAAGGTTACGAGCAGCAGGACTCACTCTTAAACCTAGCAAATGTACATACGCTAAAACAGAAGTTAAAGTTCTCGGACATACCGTCAGTGAAAATGGAATTTCCCCTGACGAAGAAAAACTCTTGGCGATAAAAAACTTTCCCGTACCACGTACTCTGAAATCTACCCAAAGTTTCATAGGACTCTGTAATTATTATAGAAAATTCATAAAGAATTTTTCCTTCACCGCTAGACCATTACACGAAGCAACCAAGAAAACTGATAAATTTATTTGGGGACCACCCCAACAACAAGCTTTCGAAATTCTAAAACAAAACTTCTTTGTAACTGCACCTGTCTTATCACATTTCAACCCCAACAAGGAATGTGAATTGCGGGTAGATGCTTCAACTATAGGAATAGGAGCCGTGCTACTACAAGAAGGCATCGATGAGAAGCTCCACCCAGTAGCTTATATAAGCCGAAGTTTATCCAAAGCCGAAAAGAACTATGGAATAACCGAACTAGAAGGGTTAGCTGTTATATGGGCATTAGGATACCTAAGGCACCTAATATATGGTCGACCAGTAAGAATTGTTACGGACCACCATGCGCTTTGCTGGATCCGCTCCTTAAAAGACCCCACTGGTCGTCTAGCAAGATGGTCATTGAAGCTGTCAGAATATGATTATACGATAATTCATAAAAGCGGGTTATCACACAAAGATGCCGATTGCCTATCTCGGAATCCAGTACTTAGTGCTGAAGAAGGACCAGTAGTGGATGTCGACGACATACCAACATTTATCCTACAGCCTAAAGACATTGCTCATGAACAAGCTTCAGACGAAGAATTAACAATTTTAATAGAGGCAGTTACTAACCCCAACAATGACAAACTACCTATAGGTCTAAAACGGAGAGCAACAAATTTTCGCGTGGAAAGTGGAGTCCTGTATAAGGTTAACCATTCACCAGAAGGGCCAGAAAACTTGTTGGTGATCCCAAAACACCTTATAAAGGAAATATTGTTTAGTCATCACTGCGACCCTCTTTCAGGACATCTAGGTATAGCAAAAACACTACACAAAATCAAAAATAGATATTACTGGACCAGTTTGCAAAGAGACGTAGAAAAATTCGTAAAAGGATGTGTCGATTGCCAGGCTCGGAAAGGCCAAGAAAATAAAAAACCTGTGGGCCTTCTACAACCTATTCCTGTAGGCACACCATTCGAAAGGGTTGGAATAGACATACTAGGACCTTTCAGGAGAAGCAAAACCGGTAAAACCGTTATTATAGTAGCCACAGATTACGCGACACGATGGGCCGAAACAAAGGCCCTACCCTCAGGAAAGGCCGAACCTGTGGCAAAATTTATTCTGGAGAATATTATAGCCCGCCATGGAGCCCCAAAATATATACTAAGTGACCGAGGACAGACTTTCCGTTCAGAATTAGTTCAAGCACTAACAAAAAGTATGGGAACAGTTAACCAATATACAACGGCCTACCATCCAGCCTGTAATGGATTAACAGAAAGGTTAAATAAGACGTTAGCAGATATGCTTTCAATTTATACTAATACGAACCAGACAGATTGGGACGTAGCACTTCCACTTGTAACCTTCGCCTACAATTCGGCCAGACAAGACACAACCAAATTTTCCCCTTTTATGTTAGTTTATGGTCGCGAACCTATTTTGCCTACAGAAGCAAATCTAATGCAAACAAATATTGCGACAGACAGTTTCAAGTTACGAGAAATGGCATTAGCAGCAAGAAATGAAGCAGTACAAAACATATATCGGAAGCAACACACTGACAAACAACGCTACGATGGGAAACATAGACATTTAGAATTTAAAGAAGGGGATAAAGTGAAAGTATTTACTCCAGTAAGAAAGGTTGGCAGAAGCGAAAAACTTCTGCTGAGGTGGTTCGGTCCCTACTATATAACTCAAAAAATTGGAGAGGTGAATTACGAAGTTCGCAGGGGACCTTCTCAATCAGCAAAAAAAGAGATTATCCACGTCAGTCGCATTTTACCCTACAATGACCCATGGACTCCAGAAGTCATTCCAAGTGGAACGAACCCATAATACCACACGGACATTATGCATTACTATAAATATATATCATACATATTAGATAGGTTATTTAACTTTTATACAACCCCAAATGAACATAACAAATATATATATTAACTAACTAAAATACACACCCCTTTAACCTACACACCCTTTTATATGTACAGGTTATATCTTATTATCCTTGTTGTGGTGCACCACACCAACCCCCAGCGGTTAGAACTTTCAGCAGGAGCATATTGGAGACCACTCCCTACAGCAGTCATGTATGAGGCAACGATTCCATTAACATACAAGGCCAAATGGTATGAGATAGATGATAAAAATCCCACAAGTAAAAATACCGATTCGTGCAATACCAGCGAGTTAGAGTGTTCCCTCCATAACAGTCTAAACAACCTTGAACATGCTTTCGAGACAGAATTTAACTCACTTCAACAAAGTTGGAATACAAAATATCTAAAAAACTACTCCAAATTACAAAAAAATATTAGGAAAAAACGTGCTCTAGACTTTCTGGGAGAAGGATTATCCTGGTGTTGCGGCGTAGCAACCCAGCATAAACTAGACTCCCTAATAATGGACGAAAGTACACTTAAGGAACAAGTCTCTGAATTAAACAATGCCTTGTCTAAAAGTATATCTACCATTTCTCAAAGGTCTTCAAAATTTTTAGAATACGAAAACTCAGTGGCTATTGCTTTTAATACGACGGAAAAACATCTACACAAAGTAGAGACATATGCTGACCAACTAAAAAATTATCTTATTAAAGAAGACAATCGTCTAAATAATCATGTAGCCTCCATTTTACAACGACAGTTTAGAACCCTAAAACATCAAGTTAAAATTACTAGGGCTATTAAAAGGCAAGCTATATTAAATTCTTGTATGCAGCATCGAATACCAATATCTATATTAGGACCAGAAATCTTAATCCATGATCTTCAAAATTTAGAAAGCGAGTTAAAACCTTTTAGACAAAGCATTCCGATACCTCTAACACAAATTTCAAATTACTATCAACTAAACATATGCGACTGCTCATTTCTGGACGATAACATCTATATAAATGTAAGAGTCCCTATTAGACAAACATCCAATAACTGGGAATTGTTCGAACTCATTACCTTTCCATTTTCATGGAATAATCAAACCTGCCTAATTCAACACCAAGCCTTATATTTGGCAGTATCAGACAAAGGAAATAAGAAGCAACCAGATGTTCGCCAAATATCGGGCTCGGGGCTAAAACATTGCAAACCCTTTTATGATCGGTTATGCTATATTCCACGTTTTTCTGCGGACTCATTTCAAGGTCCGAATTGTGCCAAAAAGCTTTTTAATGGGGCATCCATCACTGAATTAAATTATCACTGTCCCATGCATTGCCACAAGTCAGATACAACTATTATCTCCGAAATAACTTCGGAAGTATACATATTAACTCACCCAAAGCAAAATTCCAAAATAATTTGTTTAAACACCACAACAAATATCCCGGTAAAATCTTACTCATTCCCTGGAGCAATAAAAATAGTTTTACCATGCAACTGCGAGCTTTTCACAGAGGAAGAGCTGCTAATACCCAAACGCTTCCCGTGTAAAGACAATCAAATCATAGAGAGGCATCAATCACACATATCCTCCCAGCAGCTTGGTCAAACTTAAAGTCATTTATCCTTAACCCCAAATTGCATAATGCTCCCCAATATCTTGATTTTCAAGAATCTATAAACCCTAACTGGACCCTTACCATTCCTCACCTCAACATAACTACGACAAAGGATACAATCCACGACATAATTAGCACTGTTCGAAACCATATAAAATACGACATACCGACCAATCATAATATCACAAGCGGATCAATTTTTCTAATTTGGAACATTATATTATCGGTTCTATTGGCATTACTATTATTTAGAAACCAACACCAATTAATGATTTTGCCAAACCTAATCAACCCTGTGCATGGTAATAACGGCATTGACGAACATGACATTTTCTTAGGAATCCTCATTATAGCATTCATATTGTTTACCATGTATATTCTCACAAAATTTGTTTTAATTTTCCTCAAAGCCAGGAAGTCAAGGAAAAATAGTGAAAATACTACACATGTACAAAACGATTCTGATCAACAAGAATTTATTATAAAAATACCTAGTACGGAACTACAGATTCCAGTAGGTACAACGTTGTCATGCTCATTATCACAATTAAATAATATGTAATAAGTCTTTCTCGAATAACTGCGGACATTTCTTAGATACAAGAAAGTACCCGTCATTAATATCAAATTGTAGTTTATATATATATTTTCTTAATATTTTTAAAATAAAATCATTCACCCGTGTTATTTAAGAGTGTATAAGTATAATAAAACACATAACAACAAAATTAAAATTCCATATCATCCAATACCTGACGAGGCACATAGCCAGAGGAGTAGTTGTTTTGATCTTTTACTTTTGTTGTATATGTATCGTTTTACCAAAACAGACTCAATGAATAATTAAAATATAAATATTGTAAAAGAGTATAGGGGGACATGGAAGATGACTTTATCAAGTTGAATGTCTGCCTAGACTCATTGATTAATCGAAATACTAAGAGGAATAATGAAAGGAATAATAAAAATTGTAGAAGGGTATAGGGGGACATGGAAGATGACTTTCCTAAGTTGAATGTCTGCCTAAACTCAATGAATTATGTAAATGTATAAATGTTGTAAAAGGGTATAGGAGGACATGGAAGATGACTTCACCAAGTTGAATGTCCGCCTAGATTCAAGAAGGGTCTGCTATAGAAAATATAGCTCGTTTTTAAAATATAAGGGAGTAATACGATGTGAAAACATGATAATTTTCTAGAGTCTAAAAAATGTTTTAATAAAATATTGTAAAAAACAAGGGTGAATGTTAATAAAAACCAATCACATACTTTCTTGATCTAAGAATTCCCTCAAAATTTTATAGGAAGGTATCTTGTTTTTCGGGTTTAATTAAATTAATTACACTGTTAAGAAAAATATTGCTAATTAAATAGCTTTACTGGTCACATATTTTTTTTCTTTCATGTATGGATTCCACACGCTGCCAATACCTGAGCCAGACACACACCCACAAATGCAGCCAAAACTGATATATCATCATCCGCCATGCCCTGCAAACCGTACAAGCCCATGGACCCAGCCACCTGAGCCATAGCGTCCACTTCTCCAGGAGGAGAAGGTGTAGTAGTCATCATATGGTCAGCTATGCTCAGCAGTTCGGCGGCCGAACTTCCAGGAGGGGGGGCCCCCACTTCAATAGGCCCCAGCTCCAAAACTATGACCTCCAACCAGGAACAATGGTTATGGGTTTCGTTCGGTATTACAGACATTTAATCAATGCGGTCCGGAACTACAAATGCAGTGACATGATGGACGGATTAAAGATAATAGTGATATAAGACAGTTCGTAACAGACAGACAGTGTCGGGTGTGTATGCGCTCAAAAACATTTCAAATTGGCGTGTGTCGGAACTCCAATAAAAGATGTTATAGTGACCAGTAATTTAATAAAAGGAAATAGACGGTTTTACGGTTTATTTTCTCCATTTCAGTTTTGCTCTAAGTAGAGTTTATTTCATGCGAAGCATCAGCGTAACAAAAACCGTCTGTTTCTATTAATGTTGCTATTGTTTATGTATAAGTATTATGTATTAGTTTTATTTCTTTATAAGCTAGGGGCTAGCTTTCAGTGGTGCGGGGGATGTCACGATGTCACGAAAATAGGGCATCACCCTAATTCCCTTGAACTGTTTTATAATAATTATTATTTTTACTTTGAATCTAGTCCAAGCTTGTTTTGCAAACTGCACATAAACATGGGTTTGTTTTATTTATACTGGTCTAATTAAACAAAGGACGACCAGTATAAATAGCAGATCGACAAGCTTGGACAGCACCCATCATCTTACGAGACCCATCCTCTTACGGTCTTAGTTGGGTCCGATAAGAGCTTCCCATACACGTTTCGACCCCGCCACTGTGCAGACGCCAAGCCAGAAAGTTACGCCCCTATAGTTGGTTAAGTTCACATAATGTAAGTATGGTAATTTAGGACTGTGAAAGTGTCGTTTATTTATGTATCAGGTTTCCCGCTAATATTAATATACGTCTTGTTTTTGGAAGACTTGTCTACCATTCAATCCTTACAACCCCCCTCGTGACAATATTAATGGTTTTCTACCTTGCCTTATATGTTTAAATATGTTTAATAGGCACTATGTATAGTGGTTTTGTTGTATAATATATTATTATGTTAATATATCGATGCCATACCCTAGCTTTTAGTCGCTACTATGTATAGGTATAATTATTGATCTCTTATTGTATCAAAATAGCCTTAATTTCTGCCGCATATTAAGTATACATTCTAGAACATAGATAGTGTAATTTTATGAAATAAATATCAAATTAGGTGTTTAATTTCTGCATCTTAAGCACGTGCAACGGCGTCATCAAAACGATTATTTGCATAAATCCGTCGATCGCCTCTGTGATGCATGGATAACAACCTAGCAACCCATAGGTCGGCGGTTATAGTCTGATTGTAATTACTTTTTCGGATTAATATGGAGACTCTAGAGGGGCACCAGATCCTATAGGTATGATATCATGTACGATGTATTACACACCATCGCCAATTCTCACCTGCTGCTCGGTAATAGTCACATCGCCCTATGTTTAGTTTTAATTACATAATACATACCCAGTAGTAGTAGTAAATAGAAACCTGCATATATTTTAGTTGTGGTTATTATATCTTACTCGCCTGTGGTTCGTTGGATCCGCCTCATCCTTGATTTTATGGATTTAATGCATGTCTTGTGATGTGAAATGGTATCCTGACATTAATGATCTGTGTAATAGCGCACCCTTAGTAGATAGTGATATTATATTGATGTTTTGTATAACACAGGCCCCTTTTTTATTCGTTAAGTCTTGATTCTTACATCGTTATTTTTGTCTGTCTTTTGTTCAATTATACCTGGTTTACGGGTATTTGTTATGTTGATTTCTAGAGAGCCTTTTTAGTATTCGTGATTATTGCAAGTATGAATATACAGTTCGTCTGCGTAATGTTTATATCTGCCATGTTTTTAGTGTATATTGGTTTGCAGTTTAATTAGTTGCCTATCTTTAATATCTATAATATTGAATGAAATAATGATTAATTGCTGTTGTCGTTTTCCTTATTTGGATTACCTCACATCCGGAATGCAGGTGCTGTTACAATTGATGTACTGCATTATTATTATATCAATTTCAGGAACGTACTTGTTATTATTCTTTGGTACTTTTATAGAAATCATCTGTTTATGAAATTAACTACTTTTCTAAAAGTTCATAGTTTTGAATCATTTTATTAAATGCTTTCTTGATGCCTATTTTTAAATATATAATTCTATTCTAAATGCATGATGGCTAATTTAATATGCTAAAAGTTCCGCGTCGCATTAATCCACTTTTCTCTGGTAACCTATGTTAATATTTCCATAGGCGTACCATGTACAACACAATTACATATACTTTTACTTTGTTCTGAGACATAGAAACTGTTTAACTATAATAAATACATTTCTAGGTGTAATATGGATTTTATTAATGTAACTATTATGCGTAGTGTAAACCTATTGCCACGTTTTCCGAAATGTCGTCTTTAGGGTTTATTAAACGCATAAACGCCTACGCCATGTAGCCAATACCAAAAACAGTACCAGAACACTGTGTAACCACTGACATAACACTACAAAAACACTACCTTGTTCTTGTACTCTAAAAGGGGTTTAAGTGGTTTTCAGGTTAAGAAGCCTTGTTTTGTTCAAGATTTAATGATGAACCATCTAGGTGTACGCTATTTTTTTGGTATAATCGTCTCTGATTTACGTTGTATGTTCCCTTAAACAGCTAAAAAGTGAGACAAAACACCTACACAACGTATACACAACAACAACACTGTGCAAACACTGCAGAAAACACTGAAAAAACACTGACAAAACACTGACACAGCACTGACACAACAATAAGACAACAATAAGACAACACTGACACAACAGAAACACTACAAAGACACTAGTGTTTTCCTGTTTAAAAAGGGGTTTTTCTGTTTATTACAGCTGTTTAGTGTCTTATTACAGTGTTTTTGTTCTCTAACAGGGGTTTAGTGTATGTTTCCTGTTTTCTGAAAATTAGGGTCTGTTATTACGTTGATTTTGATCATAGAAACTGTTTTAGTTCGCCTCTGTATTTTCTTTCAATGCGACAATAATACTATTAATGTAAACAACTGCAACATTGCACGAATACTCGGTCTTTAATGCATAACTACCAAACTTTGGTTACCTTCTTCTGTTTTTAATTATAAGAGAATGTTACACACAGACCGCATTTATTATCCCCAAAGTCATCTACCCTATAAATTGCTATCATGTATGGTTTACCCTATATTTTATTGTAATATATTGCATCTGTACCTGATGGGATGGTTTTCTACTACTTCAATCCACAACTATTGCTACCTTACACTATTGTTTAATACATGTTTCTATATTTTGCGGGGGCTTTACTGATTTTCTTAATCTATTTTTAATATATTTCTATAATACATGTAGTAATATGCTAAAAGTTTCATTCTACTTTTTACTGTTAATATTTCCATAGACGTACCCTATCATATTAAATTTATACTTTGTTACATTTTGTATATATTTTAGTTATTTATATCAGGCCTAGTTGTATAAATTGATGTTGTTAATAAATGTATACCCTTAGCTTTTTTACACACATACCTTGAGCGTTGCACTTTGTTACATGATACGTACTAGAAGCATTAATTGTCATACTGCCATATCCACATTTTGCATCTAATATTGTTATAATCTAATAATTTGTGACAACTATTTGATAAAAAAGGAATTTTTACAGGGGTGGCTGACAAACATGATTTATACAGTGTGACTACAATAATATTTACTGTACATGGTTTTAAGCCTATATTTTCCCTAATAATTACCACTGATTTACCTAGCGAAGGTTTTATTACCATTTATTATACTTTTATTTCTGTTTTGATTGGGTTAATAAAAACTTTTAGTTCTTCTTGTGTTTTTTACCTTTGTTACTAGTACAATGCCCGTACTTTAGTATATTGATTGCCATTACCACCATCCACATTGTTGCATATATGACTCTATAGAACACTAATGCTGTTCAAACAACTGATCAATAATACGCGCTTCTATTACAATATATGACAAATAACAAAATCCCCTCCCATCTAAGAGTAATAGTATTTTGACCGTCACCATGTGTTTTTGACACTAATATATGTGGTTGCCTGCTGTTATCGTCTTAAAGGGGGTTTGAAAGCAAATACATTGATATACAGTGAACTCGTCTATATTCTAACAGCATTTATATTGATATAACGGCCACCATTACATATTATTAAGCATCTTCTTGACAATTTGGTTAATTAAGCGCGTGAAGCGGCATCGGTACGCATAGTTGCAAACATATATCAATTGCCTCCGTGGCTCAATGGTATGACTCCCGGCTATCAATCTAGAGGTCGGTGGTTCGAGCCTGGCAGATGGTAAAACTTTTTTTCAGGTTTAATATTACGCGCGACTTTGGGGACCATCAACGTCATCATTTGGAGAGCTATGATGTCACAAAGAACACACGCGGCTTTGGGTTCCTGTCACAAAGAAGTGCTAGACGCGGCTGCCACAGAGAACATACGCGGCCACTAGTAGTTAGCGCTCAAGTAGTTAAGGCCCCTGGTAGTTAGGGCCACTGGTAGTTAGGGCCACTGACAGATGACACATGACAGATGACGTGACAGATGACAGATGACAGATGACGCGCCTGCGCAGTAGGGGGTGTGCAAAGTGGCGTTGAACGCACTAACTATA